>JANRGW010007246.1:19221-37883 GCA_024733675.1 Psilopsiagon aymara
GTTGCGCGGCGCTGCGCCCTGGCCGGGCTGCTGCTGCCGCTGCTACTGGCGCTATTGCTCCTGCCGCTGCTGCTGCCAGCCGCGGGCGCGGGTGCCGAGAGCAAGGCGCGGAGCTGCGGCGAGGTGCGGCAGGCGTACAGCGCTAAGGGCTTCAGCCTGGCCAGCGTGCCCTACCAGGAGATCGCAGGTAAGGGTCCGGGCGGAGCGGGGCAGGGGGATGCGGACCGGAGCTGGGGGCAGCACCCCCTGCGGAAGCGGGGCCGTGAATTGCCGCGTTGTTTGCTTGGCGCGGAGCGGCTTTCCCAGATGACACCCGGGGGCTTCCCGACGGGCCGTATGTCTGTGCAAGTAAATGAGCAAATAAATATAGTCTGAATGGGGTTAAAAAAAAAATGAGAAAAAAATAAAGGGGGGCCGGGGGGAACGGGATGCGGGCGAACCTCAGCCGCGGTTCTTTTCGCCGGCAGAAACTTCTTGAGAGTTGCAGCCCGGCTGCGAGAGGCGGCGAGCGGTTCCGCAGCGGCTGCTGCCGCCGTGTGCGGGGAATAACTTTGTCGTTTGCCAGCAGGGACAGGGCGTGAGGGAGGCGGCGGCGGAGGGGTTGGGGGGTGAAGGCAGCGCTGCTCCTCGGCCCCACCTTGGCCCCGGGGAGCGGCGCGCCCCTCCGAGGGCCAGCCCGGCCGCGCACCCCCGAGCCCGGCAGCTCGTCCCTTGGGGGCGCAGGCGGGCGCCTCCGCGGCAGCCCGAACCGAGCAGAGGTATCGGCTACTGGGGAAAGGCACCCAGGCGCGCATACACACCACCTCCCCTCCCCCCCGCCTCCTTCCCCGAGACCCCAGGCAGCCTTTTACTTAGCCCGTCCTTCTGCTGAAGCATGCCTACAACAGGTTATATCTCAATCTGTCTACGAAGCTGAGGGGGTTGTGGGTTTTTTTGTTGTAATTATATTTTCCTGCTTTTCCTCACAACCTTTCTCTCTCGCATCTTTGGGACTGAATCAATAAAAAGGTGTCCAAGGCAGATAACCATAGCAGTCGGAGTGCACGACAAAAAGAGAGAAAAGATATGAGAAAGCACGAGCTTGGGCTGCTGGAGCCCTTGAGTAAGATTTCCGCTTTGCTGCTGGCACTTGCTGTTAGGTTTTGCTGTTTATAAGAGTGAATTAGATGCCTCTTGGTTGCTTGCTTCCTTTTTAAGGTTGGAAGCAGTAGATTTATCTTCCTTGAGGTGAAATAAAGCCACAGTTACTCACTGTGCAATGTTTAGTGCTTTGCATGAGGAGTGATAAATGTGGAAAATCTCTGGACAGCAAGAATGTATTTCACAAAACCATGGGAAAGCTTGTTCTTCGTTGCCAACGCAGAACAGATCAGATCTCTGCGTAGCCACCTTAGTTTCCTCGAACACATAGGTCTGACCCACTGATGAGCTTTAGGGCAAGGCAGGAGAGTAAAGGGCATGTGTGTGTAAGTAGCTATTCCACAGACACCTTTGTCCCTACAGCTCGCTGATCTTACTGTGGTCTTTTAAAAAGATTTCTTTCCAGGTTTCCTATCAGTTACATTAAATCATGGAATCTCTCCTGTCAGCCACAGAGCCTTTGAATATTCAATAATGCTTTCCCTTCTCTCACTGCTAACTCCATTGGCTTTGAGATAGGGTGGTAGTGTATGCCCTGTCCCATTTATACTAAAAAAATAAATGTTAATTTGCAGTGAATTCCAGACTTTCAGTAACTTTGGGTAAACACTTGTTGCTTTCAGCTCATGGAGAAGTTTTGCTGTCTTATTTATTTTCTGAATGTACAGTATACAAAGTCACCATGCAGTTTTTAAGTAAGCACAGCGTAGCGAGTTTCTGTTAATGTGTATCAGTACAGGAAGACTTATGGTACTTAAATATTTAATGGTAAGTAGTTCAATCCCAAATTACTCCTCAGTTTCCTGCTAAACTTCTAAACTTCACTTTCCTGCTAAAGTCATATATACTTTTATGGTTAAGTACATGATTTATGCAGGTATGAGTTATTTTTTTCACAGCTTCCTATTACAAGTTGCTTTCCTTGTGTTTTATCTGCCTTGTTGCTAGTTGGTGTTACCAACTTCTGAGCAGTTCTATGTGTTTTGTAGTACGCTGTTCGTGTACAGTGCTGAGAGCTTGTGCAATAACTGCGCATCTGCTCTTGTTAATGTGAAAGCTCTGTGTTTGAAAGCTGGTACAATGTTGGAAGTTTAATTAAAGAGATCAGTTTACAGGTTTCAGAATATCTCTCTATTTTTTTTTTTTTCATTCTGTCTTTTTCCTCTGTCCTGACTTGGTTAAGGAAGCAATTTGTTACTGTTATGAAAGAAATGTAGTCTGTCAAACGCTTCATGTTTTAAAGACTTCAAAGAACTTTAACTACAGTCATATTTCTAAACAAACCTTGTGTTTTCAAGACATTTTGCATCAATGGCTTGATAATATGGAAAATAGTAATACGCAGTATGTTTTATGTGCTTTAATTTAATGGTGGTCATATGTTTTCATTTGTCATTTGTTTAAAAGCTGCTTTATAGCTAGGACTGCTGAAAGTTGGTGAACTGCAGAGGTAGTGTGTAAGTGCTGATGGAGAGTAGAAGAGTCTGTTTAAAATGGAGAGGCTATGGACACAGAGACAGCCCTCTGTTGAATGGAGCTGCAAAGCCAGGCTTGTTAGATAGATGACTTTTGTAGAATTATTTATACTGGCACTCATTTTGAATGGAGAAGGTAGAAATTGCAGATTCAAAAAGCTGTCAGGTTTTGCTCTATAAGGCAAGGTTTTCCTGCAGTATTCTGTTGCACATGAAGTGTGTTGAAGTTGGTAATAATGTGATTGGTTATCTGCTATGCTTTTACAACAGTGTTAAATTGCTCCATGTAATTTGTACAGTACTTATTTTTAATCAACCTGCTGCAACTGATGTCTTGTCTGATCACTAAATTCTGGTGCTGTGACTTACGCTTGGAGAGCATTGAAAGTTGGTTGTCAAAGTAAGTCCTCAATAGAGAAACTTTGGCTGGGAGTAGGGGGAGGAAGAAAATTTGAGGTATACGTAATATGCTGCCATGAGCTTGTTTCTGTGCATCACCCAAATGCAGGGTGGGTCGCAGCAGCTTGTGGTGTGTGCTGCGCTATCCTTGTAAAATCTCCCTCTCATATAGCTGCTGTGGAGGATATGGCATGTGAGGAAGAGTTGAACTGTCAGACTGGCACTGTTGTGACCCACCATTCACGAGCACCGAGTGGAGCTCCCGAGGACTTTGAAGGAAATGTTTTGCTGTCGGAAAATCTGTCACTTAAAAGTCAGTACAAAAGAGGAAAATCACAGCACATACCTATTAGCAACACTTGGTTAACTCCAGCCATGTTTTCAGTAACTTGCAGCATCTTAGGGGAAACCATGAAAATAAACATCAAAGTTAAAGGTGGAGTGTGTCCTTGCCTCATAGTTTTCTGAATGAAGGTGAATGTCTGATGGCTTAAAAGTAATGGATGTGCCTGTTTGATGCCTTTCCACTTCCAGTTGATCTAGAGATTTTGAAAGGAGAAGCATAGTTTGTTTTGGTTTTGTTTGTTTCTTTTTTCCTTTTTTTTTTTTTTTTTTTCACTAGATGCTGAAAAATAATGTATTTAAAGGAGGACTGGACTAAAAGTGTTCTGGTAAAGCATCCAACTGTAAAGATATTAAATTCTAAATGCTTCTTAAGAAGTTGGTGAGCTTTGTTCTCCTGTGCAGGTGATGAACGAGGTGAGATTCTGGCAACACAGGGACACCGTAGTGAAAGTAACTGAAATGAAAGCAGAAGCAAACTTCATTTTGAAGGTCAAGCAGTCACTTGAAATAGTACTTTGATGAATGGGCTTCATACTGGCATAATACAGAGGTGTTGACTGAAGAAAGCTAGCAAGCATAACACAGTTGCTTGTAGCTTTAAAGTGGTAATAATAATAATCAAAATAAACTCAGCAGTCACTTACACAGTTGAGCTATTAGCCCATGTCAGATGTTCCCAAGATACTCTTTCTGAATGTTTTGCTTTCCTTTAAGTAGCTCTAAAATGTAATGATAGGTTGACGGGAGAGCAGCAGAAAAGCCTCCTGACCAAGTTTGTATGAAAGCACATGTTAATTAATGCCTTCTTTCACCGTTTATCTAGTGCTGTCACTGAGAGTTGTGCAAAGAAAGAGCCTGTAGACCAGGAAGCAACTGAGGATTCACAGGAACATTGTGTGGTTGTCTCAGGAGTGTAAAAAAAACCCAATAGCCTTACTGAAATCAATAATACAATCAATGCAAATTTGTGAAATCTGAATTGGGCCATTAGAAGTGAATTCACTCCTGATCTCAGTGATGACAATGAAGATGGACATGGAATTTCATGTAAACTTCGTACTTGTTTTGTTTTAGCATTACACATTATATAGCCACATTGTGTATGGCTGCTCCTAGCCTCTGAGATTTCAGTAACTGCAGCATCAAGAGACTCTCTGGTCACCTCCCCCTATGGTCTCCCTTATTTTCCCATTGTGAGTGTGTGGTGCATGATAATAAAACAGTGTGTGCATTTAGCTAGGAGGAAGTACAGCTTTTCTAAGACCTGGCTTTGCTATCACTTTTGTACATATTTATTGGTTTGTATGTGACTGATGCCATTAAAGGGAATACAACTTGCACTTCTAAAGGTGCTGTTTGTAAGGTCAGGGCCTTTGAGAAGAAATAGCATGTTTTTAATGCTCATAAAAAATTCACTTTTGATTGCGGATTTTAAGTCTGAGCGTCTGGAGTTTCCCGATGTGACTTTGTGGTAGAGTATCTTGGAAAGAGGGACTTTAAGAAAAAAATAATTAGTGTAATGATAAATTTTGGTGTATTGTACTCTAATAATCTTTTTTCTTTCTGTTATCAGTGTGATTTATAATGAAAAAGCATACCTAAAGCTAGAATATTTTCTGCACTTTAAAGTGCTAATGTGTTAACTGTTCTAATACTGTATTAGTGCTTATTTTATCATATGCTATTGTGAAATACTCCTGAGATTAGGTGGCGTTCAGACACCAAAGAGGTCAAGCACTATGTTAAAAGCTCAGGCCATTCTTTTTATATTACTGCCATAAAGAATATATTAATTTCATTTATATTACCACTTGGCTCTCATAAAAGGTCAGTTTCAGCTGGATGTACAGTTACTTGCAAATGGCAAATCTTATAAAAAGTGATCAACAATAAAAGCTTTCCTGGGTAATTTGTCTTTAAAATTACCACCTGCCATTTCGTTTGAATGACTCGAGCATCTTGCAGTACCACTCGGAGATCTGTCTTACTCCCCACGATACATGTAAGAAAACTATGCATACTAATCTTCCTTTCTGCTTAGTACAGTAAAAATGCATAATTACATTAAAGTTTCTAGTTGAAATAACAAGCGTGGTGCTTAAAACTCCATTATGGTATCAAAGTATCAGCACTCCCATTACTAGCAAAACGAAATTACATTTTCAATGAACTATGACTGTATGCGCCCCTTCGTACCTGCTTAATGGGTGCTATCTCCCTGGGAAGGGAACCTTCATTCTGTGGTTTTGACTGTTCGTACTACCAGGCATAATTATTTCAGCAGTTTAAATATGTGTAAAAGAATTAACACTTCTCCACAAATTCCTAAGAACAGCATATAAAGGTTGGTGTTTAAAGGCAGAATAGTTATTATGCTAAACAGAGAGAATACATTACAAGATGCAAAAGGAATTTAAAATGTGTTGCAGATGGAAGGAAAACATATGCCTTCTAAAATTCATAGCACTTTATTCCTCTGTATGTAAAACCATCCTAAACCCCACTGAAACTAAGGTTTACTTTCCTCACTACTTACTGCTCTGTAGCTCCTGCGCACATCCAAAAAACCAAGCTTCCCTAATAAGATTTTTTTAGTTCTTGTTAGAGGAGGCTGTCACAGCGACCCCCAGCTCTCTCTGATGAGCTGCTTTTGGCTATCGTGACCTTTTCCTTCCAGCCCAGTGAAACAACGGTACTTTGTTCTATTGGGTGGCTGCAAACCACAGAAGACGCACAGCACTTGAAGGCAGGCTCTCCTGCAGATTGCAAGGGTGACAGCAATTTGGACTCTACTGCTTATGCCCACTGGAGCGAGTCTCCAGTGAGCAAAGGCAGGAGTTATTAGTAGCTCTGGGAGAGTTCGTGTGCCACCAGTCCGCTGTAGAAACCAGGATGCCCAGGAGGAGGCTCTGTAGGGCAGCGTCAGCCCAGGGATGGAGACCTCCAGCTTCCTGGCCTTGATTTTCAGGACGTGGGACAGAAGCCACTTTTGGTCCATCAAAAAGAAGCAGCAAGGCTGATACTCCTAATGCAAACAGCAAATTGCTCTCTGGCTTGCCTCGCCTGCGAGGTCTGTCACCCTGCACTTCTAATGGCCTTTTAACTGCATCTCCAGCTGAGCAGCAGATGTAAAGGGTACCGAGCATCCCGAGCTGTGCTTTTTTTCCTCTTGAAAGAAGCATTTCTACAGACACTCGACTAACAATGGAGCCTTGGACCTGCTCACTGACCTGTTGGGTTTAAAATAGGTCAAATCTCCTGGAATAAGTGGAAGTCTTGACTGCTTTTAACAGGTGCCTTGTAGGGCTGTTAAATTAAATTAGGTACGCTTGCAGAATAACACGATCATATCTGTGTGTATGCATGTGTGTGCATGCAGGGTAAAAGTGATGGCTTTCACCTGGAGTGGCCTCAGAGTCACATTTAAGCACTGAAATAGCCTAAGAAGCTGCACGTTATCAGGTTAGGTAATTGCAAACCAGGTTGAAACTTCTGTTTAATGGGCCCCATCTGAAAAACACATACTAATGCAAACATATGTACAGTAAAAAAAACCTGCACAAGGTTCCTTTCATATATGTCAGAAAGATCAAGGGCTATGTAAGTCATGCCAATCCTACTGTTTGGGGCGTCCAATTAGTTGAAGCCTGATGCTTGACTAAACAGTCGGAAGTACAACCTAGGTCCTCTGTTGCTCTGTTGTTCTTTGTCAGTCTATGGAGCTGTAGCTCATGGATGTCTGTGATAAAGAAGAGTCAGATAGTTCTCTGGTATTTTTGTCCACATCCCTCTGACCTGCGTGCTGTGTTTCTAACATACTAGAGGCTATGGGGACACCCATCTGGCTGCTTTTTGTGAGTTTGGCTTGGAGGGAAGTCAAGACATGCAATGAGTTTTTTGAACATCTGGGTATAAGACTGTAGTATGCTATAGTGTGAGGATGTAAGTGGATACTGCTATGGTTGTGAAACCTGTGGAAGTAATGTCTGGCAAAATTTAGTCTGTGAATGCCTCACTATGGTTCTTATGTTGTATGTCTGCACTTGGCTTTTGAGTTACAGTATCCGTTATGACCTTAGAGTTTTACTTTGGGAGTCTATAGACAAGAAACTAAAAAAGCTTTCTTAAACGGAATTATTTTTTAAGAAGTGAAGCATAACATTAGGGAAAAGATCTTTATGCCCAGTTATCCTACCAAAAGTCTGATGGTGCTGATTGATGGTTATGGCAAGGGAGTCTCCTGTCCAGTCCTGTGTACATTTCCTTTTGGTTCTTTTCAATTCAGCATTCAGTTTCCTGTCTTCGGGAAATGTTTTTCTTTGAGCTGTTCTTGTCTAAATTTAATTTTTCTGGTGATACAAATTAAGTACTGTAGGCAATGTTGTGGATAAAGTGTTGGTATTTATGGTTGCAGCGTTTGAATTTGGAACAGCCATTTTCCTTGCCCAGTAGATGCCAGACTGATCTGTGTTTCTTGTTTTGGGTAGTCTTTTGAAGGTAGCAACATGTGACTTTGGAGCCTGAATACACAGCTTTAAATAGTGGGGCTGGCAAAAATGTGACTTGGAGAACCAGGAAGAGAGTATAGGGCAGGATGAATTGTTAAAGAAGGGGCTGTTACTGGAGGATGCATGAAACATGAATGGGAGCACTTCTTTCTCTCATTGCTTGAGTCACTTTGCATTCATTGTGTTAATTGTTCTCCCGGAGCACAATTAAAGTTCTGGGAGAAGGGGAAAAAAAAGAAAGGGAAATTGCATTCATGCTTTCATGCAAGGATCTGCATGAATAGGGTGGAAAGAAGGAGGGAGGGAGCAGAAGTGCTCTGTTTCTTTTCCTAGATGCCTTATAATTTTCATGAAACTGCAAGAGGGCTCTCTGCCTTTTCTCATGTGGTAGCAATATAGTACTCTTATGGTATAATAGAGAAGATACTACCAGCAGCTGAACATTTTTGGTTGTTATTCCCACTTTCGAATTTGACTTTCTAACTGCATCACCACAATTTGACAAACCATACTAGCAAAAGTCATCTGTTCTTCAAAACTGGAGGAGCCAAACACCTGCCTGAGATGTGGGATCACACTGCGGATGCTTCACTACCTTAGGGAAATTCTCTGCTTGTTACTGCGTCAATGTGTTATAGTTAATGTGGTCAGATTAGTGAGTGTCTGCTGATTTTATGGCGCCTTGAAGTTTGGGGGCTTATGAGGCAAAGGATCAGATTATTAGACGCAGGTTTTTATACTGCTACTTATTGTTTTCATTTTTTAAATCTTTTCTACAGCTGAGGATACTCATTCCGAGCTATATGTACCTTTGACATATAAAATAAAATTGTGCTTATTGTAGTGCTGAAATACAAGCTGTTAAAAGCAGTGTCAGGATGCTGCTTTTCATGTCGTAAGTATCCAGTCATCAGTCATCAGTCTCCAGAAGCTGTTGCATGATTTTTAAATGTATGTTAATTTTTGAGTACCCTCGTTTTTAAATGTATGCTAGTCCCTAAGAATCTTAAACAGTTCAGTGACAGATCAAAGGCAAGGGATGATGAGCCCTCAGTGTCCAGTGGTTAAACTTGATGTGTTTTCCATCTTTTCTTTAAAACTGACTTAATGTTTCACAGAGGAAGGAGGTGTTAAGTACAGACAGTGTCTATGTCTTATTTACACGGAACTGATTTACATCATAAACACGTAATACAAATATTATTTATTTGAAGCTAGCTTTTGGCTTTACAACTTTCAACATACAAAGCAATGGTGTGTATGAGCAATTTAGATTCCTTGGATAAAAGTAGCTATAATATCACATTGTGTGTCAGCATTACCTGAGAACTATGAAAAATACCTATTGAGCGGTTTCTGACTCAGACTTGTTCTGTTTAACCAGTTAGAGTCATTGCAATTTACAGTATTGGCTCTTGTCCAGTCCAAACTTTTATGTACCATGCATGTTTCAAAAATGTAAGAGATGCCAAAGCTGATCCACAGTAAAACCTTCCTTAACAAAATCATCTCTTTTATTTTTTGAAGTAGACTATACTGTGTTAGCAGTCCAGCTGCAAAATAAAAAAGAAAGCAGGGAAGACGCATCATGCTAATCAAAATGGCAAAATAGGTTTTGTTGGCTCAAGAGAGATTTAGGTGTTTCTGAGCAGAAAATAAAAATCTAATTAAAAAACTGAAGGTTTTTAAAAGAATGGTGCAGGGGAGGTTTATTATTGAATTGGTGTAAAGCCAGGAGCAGCATTCCTTGACCACTGCTGTTCCAAGATGGTCTGTCATGCTGACTATGGGCTGGCGATGAGCAGTGTTAATTGAATACCTGGAACATGATAAAATGCATTGATTAAATACAAGCACCTGTCTTTGCAATGTAGCATGGCCAATGAAGTGAAAGGACTCACAGGAATGGTTTCCTGAAATTGAATGCTGAAACAGTGATTAGCTTGTTCTTAAAGCTGATCTTCAGAAGTCCTGTACCATTCTTTGAATAAGAACTTCAAAGCTGCTTTCTTCTTTAATTACTAAGACAGCATACTAAAAGCCGTCTATGAATTGACTGTAATCAGATTGGTTGTGGGGCATATGAGTATTTCTGCTACTAGTTTTTTGAGTTAAAGACCCCCAAACCTGATTTCTGCGTATCCATCACCATTGAATGCAGCTGATGGCAGAATTTGAGACTTAATTGCAGGTATTTTTACAAAAGTAAGAAAAGCAGTAAATGATTCAAGTAAATCAGTAAATTCAAAATTGCTATTTAATTGTGTAAAGCATTGAAGCAATGCAGAGACAGTCCTGTCTGTAGAGAGCTTCCATTTTATATTTATGCGAGTATTTTTATAGTTATGTACATACCATTTAAACTTTTTTTTATTACATAAACAACAAATGTAGTACAAATAAATATGCCACCTAATTTTTAAATTTTCCATTTAAAATACACCAGCTTCGTATCCTGCTGAGATTGCCTCAATAATTGATGGGTACTTTGTGGAAGTATCTTTGTACCTTGTTAATTTGTAACTTAAAGTCTGAGTATTCTTTTTAAAGCAGCTCCAGCTGGACACTATAAATCGTTGTCTAGAGCACGGTCTATGCTCTGTAAAGAAACTGGCCAAACCACAAACTCTTTGCACCTTGTATACCAAAATCTGGTTACTGTCAAAAATTAAACACATAAATAGAGACCATTGCTCAAGTGGAATTTTTCTGTATCTGATGAATAAATGTAAATAGCTCTTCTGTCAAGGCCTGCCCAAGTAACTAATGCTTTCTCTTAAACTGAGAAGAATGCATTGAAGTATTATGTCCACACAGTGGACATATGTACCCAACAGCTCCTTTTGTTCAAAAAGTCTGCTGAAATCATATTCTATACCTGACAGCTTTTTTTTCCAAGGTATAATGTAACACTGTGGAAAACTTTTGCATTGTAAGTGAGGTCTAATATTCCTTTTAATCTTTGCATAGTTTTCCATCCCTTTTTAGTTTTCACTTCTTTGAATATTCTAGAATAATTTCAATTTTTGTGGTGACAGGATAGTAATTTCTATTACTTTCATTCCTGCTGAATCTCACAAATTAAATCTGCTTTTGCCATAAGAGGAAACTACAGAATTTCTCTGTCCTTTTTGCCTGAAACACCAGCAAAACTCAAATTCAAGATGAAGAAAATTCTGCAATTAAGAGGAGATTCATCCAGGTCTTAGTCTTTAATGTTGAACAAATCTGATGCAGCTCCATAAATTTCTTTTGGGCTGAAGAATCACACATGTAACTTTGCTATTGATTTATGTATTTTTAGTTATTTTTTATAGTCGTTTCAACATCATTGTTACAGTTATAGTACATCACAGACCTTTCTAGAGAGACTAATGGAGTTGGCAAATTAGGATCATCATCATTTTAATGGCTGACACACAAGTGCTTATCTTTTTGTTCCATTCTGTGGTTTGCCTGATATTAGGAGCTGATTAAGCTGGCATGCAGTAACTGTTCAGATGAGTCAGAAGCACTGAAGTATCAGACTAAAACTTCTCAAAATGGTACCTGGAGTTTCTGTAAGCTTGTGTCAATTCGATATAGATATACAGAAGTACAATCTTAATTAGTTTGAATTGGCAAATATGAGACTTAGTTATTTATAATTTTCAAGCATCTTGGGAAAATGATAGTAGTAGCTAGCAGGCATATTTTCTGATCAACAGCTATTTTTATTTGACATTCTTATATGAAAGGCAAATTTGTAAACATTACTGATATTTATTCCACAAATACTTGTCTCATTTTTATTTCACCCTGCTGTGATTTGCAAGTACTAATCATGTGGACCCCTTTGGAGCAAGGGTACTTACTTACTTGTGTTAGCTATAGCAGGAACTCAATATTCAAACAAATTTTTGTTGAAAACACATTTTGGTTGGTCTGATTTTACGAGAGCTGCATGCACGCCTTTCAGCAGTGAGGAGTTAATTTACAAAGGAATATATTCTGAATGTTTTCTCAGTTGCTTCCGGGGGGGGGGGGTGTGTGTGTGTGTCCTCTTCTTCCTTTTCTTTCTAAATCATTCTATTTTGCCCCAGATATTTCATGTTTATGTACATAGGCACATACATAGCTCCGCATTTCAAAAGAAGAAATAACAGATAATTTTTTAGCATTGCTTATGTTTGCTGGAATTTTTATTGGTTCCATAAAGAGCTAGGGCATCACTGTATTTACTGATACAGCCTCTTATTTTTAGGCAGCTTTCTACCTTATAGGATAAAGGTGCTTAAATAAGACTACAGAATATGATGCACAAGGAGAGTTAGTCAGAACTGAGTAATCAGCCAGTGAATCTAACATAGGAGAAAAATCCTGTGAGTGTTGCTGATGAGTGAGAGTTGAGTCCCCACTCCTCACCTTTCGGGAGAACATCTTCCAGGCCCTTTTTTTTTTGAGGGATTCATGCAGTCTTTCCTTTTGAAGTCATCTCAGTGTGCATAAATAATACCACGTTCACTAAGCCAGAGAAGGTGCTTGGTTTCCTGCCTGTTTGTCAGCACATTGGAGGACACTTTTCTGAAAGACCTGCAATATTCTCTCCGGCTCGAGTCCAACAAATGCATAAATGTGTAAGATAGCTATTGGAAAACAGACTGAGAGCAGCATCTCAGGTCTGCAATTCCTCTGTAAGGTGAGGGCAGGCTGTACTCAGCTAGATAGCTTCTTCATTCTGTTTCGTCCCAAGAAATAATTATTGCATGCAAAGCAAAAAATACTGTAATAGAAAAGATTAAGAGCAAGTTGTCAAATTTATTTTTCTTTGCCCTATCTATAGTAAATCTATTTAAACATAAGGTATCTTTGAATTAGACTGGCATTGCTATTTGATCTTGAAGCTTTTCTTAATAAAAAACTTAACTTGAAAATTGGTCAGCAAAGAAGTTGTTTCTCCCTTATTTTTCCCTCTTGAGAAATATTTTTTTTTTTTTCTGTACTGATAATGTTATTTAAATTATTAATAATCAAATACTAGATTACAAGCAGTCAGCAATGATCTAAAAGATGTTTGGCAAATGCTTTGGTTTATGGCATAATCTTCTACGGCATTTGATGGGAAACATGCTGCTTGAGCTGTTGTATCCTGAATTCTACAGAGTGCTATGAATTGTGTGTTCCTTTCATCTTGTCATGATTTCTCAGTAATGGTAGAAGACCTTTTTTCTCTAAGTACTCTGAAGGAACAAACCACAGTGAAAACCCAGCATCTAAACCTTGAAATGTGATGTTCTGTAGGGGCCAGTTGGCTTGTGGATTCCCACAAAAGGCCACCCAATCCGTTTTGAGGTATCAGGTTTGCTCCCAGCCTCAGAAGGTGTGTATTGCCTGCTCCTACTGACCAGGATCCTCAAAAAGGGATGCCGAGTTACCATGAGAAATATATTCTGCACAGAAATATTTTCTGTTTTCTGCAAGAGTGACTCTTTTTTTCCCCCTTGAACGTGTGCACAAAGCAGAAGACATTCTTGGAAGATGCTTTTATTTTCCTGTTAGTAGGAGTGGGTAGTGGTGCAGAGCAGTTCCTCATAGACCCCTGCCAAAGGGTTAAACATTTTGCATCTTATAAATATGAGGGTTTTTTTAAGAATAATACTATTAAAAAACACCCAAACAAACAGAAAATATTCCATGGAAACTCAGCAGCAGAAATCTTTATTTTCAGCAGAGGCTGAAGATGAAGATGTTTGCCTTCTAAGGTGTTCTGCTAAGGTTAAGGTGGAAGAGAGCGATCTTGAACATCCCATGGGTTCTATCTGTTTTCACTGAAAGTTTTATTTGCTTTGTGAGTCTAGATACAAACGCAGCAGTGGGAATAACAGCAGCTTTCAGATTTTCTCCTGGGGAAATTGCTTGACTTCAGAAACACCTTCGAAGGTTGGAAAGGTATTACTGGCCAACAGGCACAAAATAATTTGATATAAAACTGAGCTCTAAGTTGCTGTTGGAAACCATCAGGATAATGAGTCGCTTTCAGAAAAAAAAAAAAAAAAAGGTTCATTATTTTTTAATTGGGCTGCTTTTCAAGAAATGTAGAGGCTGCTCATCAAAATGCAAGAGGTTTCCAAAATCATAGAGTTTAAGGAAGTTAAGTTCTGATTAATTCTGTATACCTGACATGATGAATCTATTGATTTTACACTGCTGACCTTCACTACTGAGTTTTTCTATCTTCATATATCTTCCCTTGTGAAAAACAAGCAGTACATAAACATGAACTGAAGTACTTAAAATGAAACTCTGACAAGACCAAAAACATTTTGGCAAGATTATTTCAGGGAACAGTTAAAATAAATGAAAACAGCTTTACTTTGTGATTAACACCATTATAATCTCATTCATTCAGGACTTTATATTCAGTCAGGACATTATATTCATTCAGGACATTATATTTATTCAGAACTTACACAGCAATTTTCAGAGGAGCTTTGACGCTGTGGTATGCCTACATTCTGCTTGCTGCAGAACTGTGATGCAGGAAGATATAAGAACTACAGAAGCATTTCTTGTGCAGTTAGATAGATACAACCATGACTGAGGAGGTGAATATTTGATAGAATGCTGATGGGTTGACTTACAAGGTTTTCTGAAATAGGGTTCTTTTTACCTTTCACTTTAAGTGTGAATTCTTTCCTTACTGCTGTCAATCCCCAAAATAAAACTGGGATCAAACCTCCCATACGAGGAATTTTGTAGTCATTTGGTAGGATGCTCAGCTCAAAAATGGACATGAGATTTTAATCACATATCTTTGACTGTGTGCTCCTGATTGACTTAACAACTGCATCAGTCCTGTGTGACGTCTTTCTCAAAGTCTCTCCCCTTAGTTTCTTCTCTTTCTTTTCCTTTGGTCCTTCTCTAAGCATCCCGTAAGTTTTCAATGCCTTCACAGCCTCTTTAGCACATCTCAAAAAATTTGATGTAGTCTCAAAATGCTTTTCCTTCTGCACCTACCCAATAAGGAATCCTTCACCTCAGTAGACACTTACCCTGGTTCATATGCGCAGCATTCTGTGAAGAGAGTTTCTTTCTTTGACTTATTTTTGTTTCATATTAGATACAGCAATCTTATCAAGAAATCATTCTTCTCAGGTAGTCAGGGGGAGCTGTCTCAGTGTCATCTGGTTTTCACTGACCAGGTTATTCGAGTTCCTCTACCAATATTGTTTCCTTAGGACTTGCCGGGAGTTTAGTATTTAATTTATGTTTCCTTTATTATAAAGATAACATGGCAGTAAATACCCAGTCAATTCACTCCATGTCACTTTTTCTCCAGTTGCTCCATCATTTACTAATGGTTTGTTGGTTTTTGTGTCATGTCTCACACATACACACAGACACACAGACACACACACACATACAACCTTCAAATTATCTTAATATTTTGCTTCTGCAACTCCAAGCTGTTGTTTTATATGCCAGTTACTCTAAAAGAGGTGTCATTGAATGTGATCTGCTCATTCATGATGTAGCCTCCTTTCAATGCATTTTCTGTCAGCCTTTTTTGGGAGTAGTTTCTTACCTTGTCAGGCACAAGGTTGGTTTTATCTGTATTTCTGAAATCATGTGAGGATAGGGTCCGTCATTGCAGCTGTTCCTGACTGGGGGATACACTGCTGATTTTTACTGAAGTCTGTCAAAATGCTGTTGGATTTTAGTAGGGTCAAGATTTATTTCTTTGTGTAGAATTTTCTTTCCTGAGCTGTTTATTTTGTGAGTTTTAAATTATTTGCTTGACGGTAAAACCAATATGTAAGAAGCTTTTTGTCCTTGGGGATATATACAAGAGTCCCATCAGTCTTTGTGAAGGATCAGTGTTGAGGAGCAAAAGCATGAAGCACCCAAGTTTGGTTCTGTGGAGTTATTTGAAAGTAGATGAGCACAGTCCAAGTCCAGCAATATGTACTTGGACAAAAGAAGCCATAACTAAAATAAACTGTCATAATTTTGGTGTGCATGTTACTGTAGCAGTTTTGCTTAGATTTTGACGGAATCTTGGTTACAAACTTAGATTTTTCTGATCCATCTATAATTCATCCCTGCATTTTATTCTTAGACCATGACACTTAAAAGCCAGTGAGTTTCTGTCATTTTTCAAAAAGGATATGAAAACCACTAGCCATCCCTCCATGTTTCTGGCACAGTACTAGAACTTACCTGTTAAAATCCTGGTATACCCACAACAGCTGCAGAGGCAGCCTTCATAGGCCAGCAGAAAGGGCAGCTGTGTGAAGGCTGTGGGTAGGAGATGCCAGTGGCTTTCTGGTGGTCTCCACGCTTTGCTGTGAGAAGAGTACCAGCTGTAATGAGCTTCTATGGCACCTCCATCTGCCATGCAGCCCAATTGCAAATGATGTGGTGTGGCCCAAGCTGGAGCTCCCAACATAAGAAGGAGGTGGAACTGTTAGAGTGGGTCCAGAGGAGGAACACAAAGATGATCAGGGGCAGGATTGCCTCTCCTATGAAGACAGGCTGAGGATTGGGCTTGTTCAGCCTGGAGAAGAGAGGCTCCAGGGACATTCTTTAGCAGCCTTCAATATCTAAAAAGTGGCCTAAAAGAATGCTAAAGAAGAACTTTTTACAAGTTCTTCTTTAAGATAGGATAAGGGGGATAGGACAAGGCAGAATGACTTTAATCTTAAGGAGGAGAGATTTAGATTAGATATTGGGAAGAAACAGGGCAGGTGGCGAGGGAATGGGACAAGTTGCCCCATCCCTGTGGATGGCTGTGGATACCCCATCCTTGGAAGCATTCAAGGCCAGATTGGATGGGGCTTTGAGGAAGCTGGCCTAGTGGAAGGTGTCTCTGCCCATAGTAGAGGGGTTGGAACTGAATGACCTTTAAGGCCCCTTCCAATCAAAACCATTCTATGATCGTACGATGATTCGCTGTCCCACCTGACTCAGATCAGCCACAGGCTAGCCAATGTGTAATACATACATATTGTGTGTTTCTGAACTTCGCAGAATGTTAGGAATTTAACCTTAAAAAGGCCCTTAACTGCTCCTGTGCAGAATATATTTACTTATGTGGAGTAACAGCACTTCTCACCTTATGCAGTTACTTGATGGTGTGTGAAGAGTGCTGTGAAGAGTGCTATGCAGAGTTAGAAGAAGGTGTTAGGATCAGTCTGAATTTGGATAGGACGTGACATCAAATGAAGATGTTAGGAATGAGCAGTTTATTAGATTTGTTGCCTTAACATTTGAAGGAGGGAGAAGTATTAATAGCAAACAGCAGTATGGATGTATTTTTAATTCTCAGTCATCAACACTTTGTGAAGAATACAGACAAAGGGCAAAGCAAGGGAAAAGCACAAGCGGCAAGGCAGAAGTGTGTTGAAAAGGCACCGTCTTTTCCATTCTGCTTTAGTTAGAAAAGTCAAAATCCACTTCAGAATACAGGAATAAAAAATCACAGTCCACTAGACTGGAGCCTGACAAAATTGCCATGAAAATAACCTAGCTCCAAGCAAAACACTGTTTATCCACTGTTTACCATTATGTTGATTTTTAAGAAGAAAAGTATGATTTTCTATTTGGGGAGAGGAAAATTATTCATTAGCATGGCAATTTTTAATGCCATTATTTCATAATTACTCCATGAAGTTTGAAGCAGAGATGTCTAGCATCGCCAAAAGCTTTTTCATCCTGTTGAATAGCACTGAAAAATAATCAGCATAATCAATTCCAAATGTAAAATTAACATGAAATTGCCAAAGCTGACAGGTGGACTTTGTAAAAAGCTTCATTAAAAAATTAAAAAAAAAAAAAGTAAAAAGAAAAAAAGTATAAATTATCTCTTTTTATTAACAAAAGTAGAAAGTGAAGGTTTTGACCCAAAGGAGGCTGTTTCAGAATAGTGCATGAAATAAGCTACTGCTACCTTAAAGCATGAAACACTGAAGGCAGATGCAACTTCTGTCTAAATCTGGACTGTGCCAGCACATAGTGTCCCCACCACAGGTTGAGCTCATGCACTTAGTGTTCCTTTAATCTCCGCTCCTTGCCTTCACATGCTTAACATGTATGAATTTGGTTGACATTTTTTATGTTAACTGTGATTTTGGTAACGGTGAATAAATAAAAATTTTTGGAGAAAAGAAGAGAAAAAACAAAAGATTTTTTAATTGTATAAAAAAAGAGTGCAATTCAACATGCTAGCATATTATGATTATGACCTAAAGCCATGTGATGTGAAAAGTATTGCATCCACAAAATTATTCTTACACTGCATTCTGGGGTAAACATTAAATAGTTGTGTGTTCCATACGACAGTTTACCTGTGACTAATTTACCTTTATAATCATTATATAAAAACTACACAGTAAAGGCTGTTGGAGACCAGTAATGAGTAGTGTCCCGCAGGGATCGGTGTTGGAACAGGTCTTGTTCAACATCTTTGTAGGTGACATGGACAGTGGGATTGAGTGTGCCCTCAGCAAGTTTGCCGATGACACAAAGCTGTGTGGTTCGGTGATATGCTGGAGGGAAGGAATGCCATCCAGAGGGACCTTGACATGCTTTTAAGATGGGCTGATGTCAACCTGATGAAGTTTAACCATGGGAAGTGCAGAGTCCTATACCTGGGTTGGGGCAATCTCAGGCACAGCTACAGGTTGGGCAGAAAAGAGATTCAGAGCAGCCCTGGGGAGAAGGACTTGGGGCTGTTAGTTGATGGAAAAATGAACATGAGCCTGCAGTGTGCTCTTGCAGCCCAGAAAGCCAACCATATCCTGGGCTGCATCAAAAG
>JANRGW010007248.1:0-14280 GCA_024733675.1 Psilopsiagon aymara
TGCTCCATCCCTGGTGATGTGCAAGGCCAGGCTGGACATAGCCTTGGGTGGCATGGTTTAGTGGGATATGTCACTGCCCATGACAGGGGGGTTGGAACTGGATGATCTCAAGGTCCTTTCCAACCCTAACTATTCTATGTTTCTATGATTCTATGATAATAATGCTTGTCTGTTAGCACAGATGTACCCACCCCAGTGCATCAGCCAATGATGTGACCAGCAAGAAGGAGAAAGGATGGCAGTAAATACCCACTCCTGCAGCTGGCATTGCTGTGCTGGCTCCCATAGAACTAGGCGTCAGGCCACTCTGTATCTGAACTGCGTGTGGCTGGGCTTTATTTACCCACATTTGTATCATGCTGGGAGCATCAAGAGCTTTAAGCCAAGGAGTGATCGTGATTTCTACAGCTAATTTGATGTCCTTGTGCACAGTCACTGTGGCATCATCAGTGAGGATACAGCAAGGCACATACCTGAGTCATGGCTTTATGTCGCGACACTAACAGGCTTGGATCATCTAGGTAGAGTGCTCAGACAGTAATGAGACAAACAAGGACAAATTCTCATCCTCTCTCTCGGCTTATTATAAGGGGAATGTACCTTTTCTCCAGTAAAAGGTAGACTTTCCCACAGGAGGAGAGGATTTCTGTGGGTGAATATTTCACACAGCTTTACCAGCTGCCAACTGCACAAACGAATCAAATTCACCTCCATAGCAAAAATCAGGGTTTAATTACATGAAAATTATAAATTTGAATGATAGATGGGGGATCATATGGCAAAAGAGATAGATCTTTAAAAAATCATTTTAGATCTTATCCTGCTCCAGCACCTTTATTTCTTGGGTCTTCAATGAACCTAAGCTTTTCATTTTTCCCCCAAACACATGATCACTGGGCTGCAAATAGAACCTGATGCAGCTCCAGTTGGCCTTCCGCCATCTATAGGAGCAGAAACAGCCCTGTTCGTGATCATGTAAGAGATACAGTATAGAGTAATTAGATGAGATTAACACATCACTCAGTCCTAAAGGGTCATATAATCACTTAGGACATGGGAACAGTGTCAGCTGCTGATTTGAAAGCCTCAGTTACAGACATGCTTTAAAGTAGCAGACTAAAAGTCACATTACAATCTATCTTGCTTTCTGAACCCAAAGTGACAGCAGGTACACAATGAAACACCCACCAGAACGTGTAAAATGAATGTTCATCAAGGTCCAGTGCTCTGCCTGCATTGTGGTTTCATTTCAGTTATGTGCAACAATACAGCCCCAAGGCCACCCCAACTGCCGTCACAGCACTACTGAACTAAGGGCAAAAAAGGGATTCTTCCTCTACCCAGCAAGTGAGGTAAGGAGTTTTTCCCCTCTGTTCAAAGACAATGTGGTCAGAGGAATGTTTAGAAGAGCTATACTTTTCTGGCAGATGTACTCCTTCTCCTTCAGGTCTCTTAAATCCACAGTTTTCAGCCTAAGATCAGATGTCTGGGAGTCCACAGATCACTTCCAGAGGTCAAAAGGTAACTAAGAAAAGCAAGGTTTTGATTTGCTGTACCGGGTCTGTGGATTTCCTTGGAATAACGTGGGTTCACCGGCTGGAAGGAGTTGAAAAGCAGCGTGCTGAGCAGCCTGCCGGAAAGCTACAGGCTGGAGCAAGGTCATGGAAAAGAATCTCAGATCTTGAAATCTTGCCCCCCCCCAAGCAATATCCGCATCTCCAGACTAAATGTGAGCGAATACATCTCTTCAGGATGTTCTTTTGCCATGAAATAGGCAAACAGAAATTGCCCTCATTGCTTACATCCATCTAGTGCATAGAAACTGCTGGTGAATCATAAGCAAAGTGGGTGGTAAAGGAAAGAAGAGAGAAAGAGAAAAGAAGGAAATGTAACAGTTTGCACTGGATCTCTTATCCGTAAGTAATAAGGGCAGTTACGGAGGAAAAACTGTTTATCCCTTGCAATTACGAAGTGTACCTTTCATCTTGATCACAAAACTTTGGTAATGAGATTACGCCGTTTGGCTGTGAAAAACATTATTTTAGCTCTACAGTATCCTCTCCCAGAGGATTTGTGCAAACATTACCTCAAACATCAAGCATGCATAATTTAATGAACTGTATTTGTGTGCCTTCTATTAAACTACAGTTCAAAACACCAGTGTTAATGAGTTCTCCCGGTTTCCAATAAAAGAAAAATAGCTAGGGAGAAAAAAATCACTTTTTTGCTGACAGGAGGGTTGAAATGATTTGTGTTTAACAAGTCAAACAAAGCTACTCTTATTTTTACATTCATTTAGATGGTACAGCCTGGGCGACGAAGCTCAGTGCTGCCATCAGTGAAGCTGTCCTGATTTTCCCCCATAGGGACTGGCCAGTTTGCTGTCCTGTCACAGCACCCTGCCGAGTGTGAGCAGGCTTCAGCGCAGTTACTCTGGATTTGTACCCAGGTGCAACACCCAAGCACTGGCAGGAGCAAGCAGCATTTTGGGGCATACTTGCTGGGGTGCAAGGGCAAGGCCATCTTACGGCAAGTGCCGAGCTGCTCCTTCAATCCTTACAAACAGGCTGCCACAACCACTCCTATCTGCTCTGGCTGCTCACAGCAGCTTCCTCCATTCCTTCCAAACTAGGATGCAGTCCCATGGGGGAGCTGAGGCATCTCATTTTTGGCAAAGAAGCTCATTCCCATGGAAGTAAGTGCAGCTTTTACACCACCGTTTAATAGCATGGCAACATTCTCATGCATCAGACTCATTTCCTCGCTGACACGACTTGAGAAATACATACTGCCATAAAGCAAGCTTCCAGAAAGCGATGAGATTTGTCAAGCTTGCCTTCCCCTCTGAGAGGGTGCTTTAAAAGATGCTCAAACATACTTGTGTCTGTGCTGTTTAGTGTCATTGCAGGCTTTGTACCCTTCCGCAGTACACATCAGACAATGTCAACCAGCTTATCTAGAGAGGAAAGCTTTCTGAAAAGCAACTCCAGTTTATGTGAGCACGGCTGCAGCTGCACGCACTCACTTAGGCTTGGCTGACACTGAAGTGGGTGTGAAAACATGAACACAGTCATATAACAGTGGAGCCGTAGGACAGAAGGCAAAGTTCTGTCCTGGTCAAAGCTCATAGCCAAAAGCGGGAAAAGCTCACACATGCGAAGATGAAACAAATCACAAGACTCTAACCTGGGCTTAAAAGACTGCGCCCATTGAGCGCAGTCTGAGCTGCAGTTTGAAAGCAGCCTGGGAAATACCAGGCTGAGGTGGTTACAGTCTGTGCCCCGGTCTGCTCTATCTGTGCCAGAAGGGGATGGTTTGAGACCAGACTCTCAGTGCTCGCTGCTGGTTGCTTAAAGGCCAGGACTGTACTCACAGCCCAGCCCCATGGCTGATCTCATGGTCTGCCTGTGCACCACCCTGATGGGGCATCCACCTTATTTGGGTTCAGACTTAATCAGGGGAGGTTCAGGTTTGATATAAGGAAGTTCTTTACTGTGAGGGTGGTGAGGCACTGGTCTAGTGTGAGGTGTCCCTGCCCATTGCAGGAGGGCTGGAACTGGATGATCTTAAGGTCCTTTCCAACCCAAACGACTCTGTGACTCTATGATTCTATCTACATTCAGCTCTCTGGAGGCATGGGGTGAGCCATGGCATCATGGTCCCCTGTGCCACCACCACACATCACATCACCTCTCTTGGGCACCTCCTGGGGGACAGAATCACTCATTCCCTGAAGGTCCCTGTCTTTCACTGACTGCTGAGGTAATGGGGATTTTAAGTGTGAGAAGTATCATTTTTAGGTAAGTGTAGTCCAATGAGACAGCTGGGAACCTGAGTGATCAGTAGGTGAAATTCTCCCTCCAGGCCCATTATATCATATTCCCTGAAACGCAGGAAATGCCAGAAGAGACCTTCACTCGTAGAGATGAAAAAGCACCGCATTCATGTTCCTATAGCACCAGACCTTTCTGTTGCCATTACAGTGTATTGACGATTTTTAGTGATTTTATATGTACGGCATATAAAATTAACAAACATAATTTATTACCCTCTCACACTGTAGCTGAATGTTTTACACAGAGGACCTATTCATCACTCTCTAACTAGTGCAAACAAACAGGGTTCCACAGTGTTGATTGATGGATATATCGGGTTTCTTTACTGCTGCTGCTGCTCATACTGCTCTTGAATTAATAGCTCAGAGTTTACTTTGCACATTGTTGTCTCTTTTTTTTAAAGAGCATTTGGAACACCTAAAGCCTGATTCTTATTAACACTAAGTCCCTGTAACACCAAAGTGGCCTGAATATGTAACTAAATATTTCTTCCATTAAAGGCTCCTTTCTGGGGTCATAATCATATAAAGGGGATTTCAGCCGGAAGGAGAATCAGAGACAAAATTTTTGCTTAGGGACTTGCAAGAGTAAGGAGGAGTAACCAAATTTCATTGTCACTATTTCCATAGATGACCCTAGTAATTGGCTGAAACCTTTTGAACGTGATGTAATAAGCAGGCACAAGTATTATGGCGGCTTTACACACCCTGCTTGAAAGGGATCCTGTAATAATGAGCTTAGATACCTAATTATCTTCACTTTTTGCAAGAGACTTTTGGAAGTGAGCAAGGTTAGTACCTCAACACTAGTGCTTTTGGCTTCTTCAGGAAATGCCATTCCCATTTGGATCAGTTCTAACTGGCTGAAAACCAGCATTTCCCCCCCATTGCTTGTGTTCCTTGGGACATTTCTCCAATCCCGTGAAGGTGATCATTAAATCTTCCTTGAAGGGAGCAGCAGGAGGAGTACATACACGAGGAGAACTGCTGGGGGGAGGGTGGGGGGCGGGAGTGTTAGGCTCTCCTAGAGCTTCCATCTTTAAAAAGACCCTTTCCAAGAGGCCTGGCTCATGGTCACATCACTCTGCCTGCTATCTCACAGCTGGAGAACAAAACGTAGATCCACTTCCACAAGCCATGGGGCTGCTGGTCCAGAATGTGCCAGGTCAACTGGAGACCTGTCAACCGACAAAATGCTGCCACAATGAGGGGCTGGTGGGTTAGGTGATCCTAAACTTCACCAGGGAAGACATGGCTAAGATGAATTCCCTTCATACAGGTACCTTTTCTGCCATTCCTTGTATTTAACAACCTTATTTTGCTATAATCAAGCAGTGTTATTCTCCAACCAGAACTGTGTCTTACAGTGGTCACCTTCAGAGTGACCAAGAGATGTTCAGAGATGGACTATACGAACAGAGCCATGATACACTAGGACTGCATCCAACATATCTTCTAGTTTCTGCTATTAAGGCATTTTGAGCGCAACTTTGCATCTATATCACACTGTCTAGCTGCCCTTCACAAATATTTCTTCTGAATTTGCACAACTCCAGTTTTGAATCCACTCTTAGAAATTGGTACCCACAATGTTGTGCGTTAAAGATGCCTACAGGAGATGCTCCCTGGTGTTAGGTATAAGATGCCTTCCTCTTGCTTGTTTTGCTGCCTGATGACTTCAGTAGGTGCCTACAGCTTTTCTGCTAGGAGAAACAGTGATTAATTCTTCCCTGTTCATCTTCCCCATGTCACTCATGAAATCGATTTGTATCTCCTTTCTCAAACCTACTAATTGTCTGAAATGTCCCAGATTAATTGCAAGGAAGCTGTTTCTTCCCTTCCATATGCTGCCTGAGGTGTATCCATAGATTGCAGGTGGTGTTTAGGAAGAAAACACCTTGTTGTACAGTGGCATTACCCTATATGTATAGATGGGTGAATTCTCCCCAGTTCCACCACTGTGACTCCTACCATTCACTTTGCTGTTTTGAGTGAGCTTGGTGAGGGTGAGTGCAGACTTCATTTCCTTCTCATGCACTACAGGACTTGCCATGTGTTTCTTACAGGAACTCAGTAACTCTGAACTGATGGACAAGAAGGGAGACCTGAATCTGAACAATGAACAAACCCCTTTTTTTGCCAATCTTTGAGAGTATATTGTGAAACTTAAAATATTCAAATGTTTACTATTGTTTATGCAACATAACCATTATGATCAATATTTTGATTACCACTTCAATAAGGTCAGAGTTGCCTTTTGCATCATCATGCATGGAAATATATTTGCCTTTTGTGTACATGAACATAATTAAAGTCATTGAGCTGCAAATGCAGACGCCTTGGTGTGAAATCAATTTCTCCCGTGATCTGCGTTTGAAAATGTAGCTCTTACCTTGCATATATTTGCCATTTTGTGAAGTGTTAAGATGCTCCTCCAGCATACATGAGCTCATTTTGATCACACATGAGCATTGACACACAGAGCCTCCCTCAGCATGGAGGAGTTTTAAACTGGTTTAAGCTATATAGATTTAAACATTAATGAAATTCTGACTGCTTTGGTTGCTGAAACATCTAAATCTTTCAAAGCAAGTTTTCTGAAAATACTCACTGACTTTTGTAGGAATCTTTGCTTTTGTAGGAATCTGAATTTTTGACAGGGAAGTGCTTGGTCAAAAAAAGTAATTTGAAGAATCTATAAAAACTGCAAAGTTTATGCTAATTCTGAATCCAACCCTATTTTGCAGACTAAAATTAAAGCCATACATATGCATCTAAATAGATGGCCTGTTTTCACAAGTACTGATCTATTTAATCTCTCCTTGACTCAGTCACTTTGAGCCAAGACTCTTATTTAGATGCACCACATGTATTTCTAATGCTTTAACTTCACTGGTTGTGTTAGAAGAAAGTGTTGATCTCACCGTCTCAATTTTTAACCTTTACAGAACAGTTAATAGTTGCTCACTGCACAGAAGCTTTATGGATAAATTAGTGTGTAGAAAACAATTAGCATGTATTACATAATCTCATTACTTCTGCTATCACTACTATCTCAGTGTTCCTGCTGATATTTATGCATGAACTTAATTTGGTTTACGTTTTGCTTGTAGCATTTGCGTGGCTAAAATAAGACAAAATCAGGCCATTTTACATCTTTTTTGTTCACTAATATTTATAGCCTAATTCTAGCCACAGAAAGAGCAGGGGTGTAAGAAGAATGTGAGAAAAGCACAGTAAAGACTATCCCAAATAGTTACCCTGGGGTTGCAAGGAACCAAGAGGCACCTTAAAACCATCATTCAAGAGGACACGGGGCAGCAGCCATTCTTTTGCTTCTTGCCTTGAGACTAACATATTATGTTGTCCAGATCCATGGGCTCAGATGCAAATATCAAGACAGTTATCTAATCAGCAGCTTTTCTACTGCCTCTGGGTTTTGTATGTTTTTGTCAGGCTTAGTTTTGCATAGTAGCCCCCTCTCTTTGAAAGACTATAATGAAGGTGATTACAATGATTCATTAACATTGTGCTCATTTCAGCAAACAGTCCAAACGTTTCTATGTTCCCCGTATCAAGCACAGTGGTCTTCACACAAATGTCTTTTAGCCTTTTTAATTTCTTCCACAGTTTGACTCTAATTAATGATTCATGTGCAAATTTATGTACAATTACTGTACCAACTGACTAACTTTTTGATTTGCTTTGGATTCTTCAGAAGGAAGAGGGAAAACATCCTCAGGGCTCGTAACAACAGTAGACCATCTATTTAAATGAATGCTACAATTAGATGTCTGTACATCTATCCAATGTTCACAGCCATGCCATCTACTCCACTTTGCTTAGTAGGGGCCTTCCCACTTGGTTTTCTCAAAGAAAGGGCCACACAAGGTGACAGCCAGACGACTGTTCTGTATTTTGCTATGACAGCAGAGGAACAGAGACCCATTTTTAAACTGAATGTATTGCTATCACATATCATCCAGCATTTATTCTAAGTTTTATCTTAAAAGCAGATAGGTTTTTGGCCACCAGCACTCTCCTCAGGAAAGCCAAACAATTTCTCCTATTGCTGGGAATGTGCTGCTAATTTCTAGCCTAAATTTACTTATGATCAATTTCAAAGGTGGTTACTAGGTGCACTGGTTGGAAAACTTGTCAGAAGAAAAGCAGGGATAGATATGTTAAAGCTATATGGGTTTTGGACTGTTATTCTTTAGATCTGCATAAGTACTTTGGCTGTGGACACATAAATCCTACTCTTAAAAAAAGCTCAGGCTTAATAGAGAGATGAGTAATTGTATCTCCACAACCCAAATTTCATTGGTATTTTCAGGTGGTGAGGCCAGAAAGCAGTTCAGGAGGATTAAAAATGTGAAGATTCATTATTTTTTTTAATGCAGCATATATATGGCTATGGAAAAACCTTCGGAAGAGCTGCTCCAATGCTTCCTGAGGCCCCAGAGCTTGGCCCACAGAGAAATGCTGCTCCTGAAAAAGCTTCCTTTGATAGCACTTTGCATATGAAATAAGGTTTTGACAACACAGCTGTACTTAGCCCATGAAGTAGATTTCATGTTTACCAAAGAGGCTTGTAATTTGTGGATCGAGAGTTATTTACTGCTTTTAAAAATAAAACTCAGCAGTGAAAACCCTATATGAGGAAGAGAAGATGCCAAAATAAAGGACTGTGACACATTTGGGTGTCCTGCATCAGTGTGATGGACACTGCTGCTTTCTTGCTGTGTCCAGCAGTCCATATGGCTGTCAGATGTTTCCCCATGGTGTTTCAGCTCCCCAGAGGTGGGTACTGAAGAGGAATCAGGGCTCAGAAGGGACGGTACCTGGGATGGAAGTAGGAAAGGAGGGTTGTGGATTAAAAGTGATGATAGGGTTGAGAGGAAGACAGCAAAGGAAGTACTTTGCACCCTTCTTGTGCCATAAGGCTGTTATTGCACAACAGGCTAAAATGGAAGAGGAATTTGGGTTTCAAGCACCTTTGTTGGTTTTCTTCTTTAGCAAACCCTAGCTAGCCAAAGACAAAAAACAAGCCAGTCTGTATGATTGGTAGGAATATGTTAGTGAAACAAGTGAGCCAGTCATGCAAAAAACCTTTTCAACAGAAAGCAAAGTGGAGAAAGTCAAGTAAAGTACAAGGAAATGAGACACCCAGGTTGTTCTGAATTTGCTTTGATTCAGTCGACGCAGCACATGAACAGTTAATGCAGCTATTACAGAACAAATGGCAACAATCAAAAACCAACAGGAAAAAGCCATTGCTTGCTATAATATGAGCAAAGCTGCTGCACTGAACATCCTCCCTGCTGGGAAGTGGTAACACCAGATAAAAACAAGAGGAAAAAAGAAATATTTTGGAAAAAACTCTCCATGCCCCAAACCTGTTTCTTCCTGATGGAAATTTTTAAGGCCCAGTTATTACTGTTTAGGCAGGTTTGTCCACAGGACAAACAGAGGATGATGGAGCTGAAGGAAAGCTCACTTCTCAGCCTGTGAAATGCTCATCAGGCACACTTCAGCGCTTGCAGATGTCATGAATAACAAGGCCCATGAACTCTGCTATAGGGAAGAAAACACCGGAGAGACAGGTTCATCCTTGGCATGCTGCAGAAAGGGTTAAAAGCGGCCAGTTCATCACTCTTCCATGTGGTGCCTTGGAAGTTTTCACAACACCAGATGTGCGGGGAAAAAAAGAAGCAAGCCAGCAAAGCGAACTCGAGTAGACATCCTGGTGCCCTGGAAGCAGTTAAATTAACACCCAGCAGGGACAAATTTGCAGCTTTGGGAACAAGCTTAAAGTGAGTCTGTTTTCATTCCTGGAGTGAATTTGCAAGTGTATGACAGTGAAGTATAGCCTGGGAAGAAGCAGGCAGCTTTGGATTAAGGATAGATAGCCAGAACTCGCTCCCACCCTCTCTCCTCCCACTCTGTTTTGCACTTAGGCTGCGAATCTCCCAATACTTCTGCTAATCCCTATGTCTTGCCATGTCTTTTACCAGTTCCAGTAGGAAAAAAAAAGCCATTCTTTTCTTCTCCATTCTAGTTGAAACCAGACAAGACTGGAGTCACCCCGGCAAAGCCTGCTTTAGCTGGGACTGCAGTTTACAGTCATTCGGAGAAATCTAGTTCTGCAATGGATAAAGCTGGATGCTTTTCTAACCAGAACCAAAGCACTAAATCCTTTAGTCATTCATCACTCACTTGGAGTCAGGCTGTGGCCTGTCTTGCAACCACTGCAAATTATAGAAAGGACTGGAAAAAGAAAAGACTGTGGGAGTACATCTAACCCATCTTCACAGAAACATGGAAAGCCCTTAGAGTGTCTCTCCCTCTCACAGGTTACAGAACAAACTGGCTCCAAAGAAACACCGTCTTTCTTCATTTTCAAACATTAGTCATTGCAAGTATTTTTGTATCAGTCAATCACAGGGAAGTTTTCAACCAAGGTAGACTACAGGGCTTTTTATGATGGCCTGAGAAGACCATTTAACTTTCATTATTCTTCCTCATGTGCATCATTTGCAATGCAGGAAGAATCTTCGAAACCTGGAAAAAGCTTCCTAGCGAGGTGGTCAATGCCACAAGTCCATCAGTGCTTAAGAATCCTTTGGACAATGCCCTTAATAACATGCTTTAACTTCTGGGCAGCCCTGAAGTGGTCAGATAGTTGGATTAGATGATTGTTGTAGGTCCCTTCCAACTGAAATACTCTGTTCTCCTGTTCTGTTTCCATTCCATACCATTCCATACCACTCTATTCTATTCTATTCCGTCCTATCCTATCCTATTCCATTCTATTGTTATGTTCTGTCCTATTCTATTCTATTCTGTTCTATTCTGTTTCGTTCCCCATTCCATTCCATTCCATTCCATTCTATTCCATTCCATTTCTTTCTGGGCTCATGGGTACTGAGGCTCTTCTGGGTGAGTTGTTGCCCCATGTATGTGTCAGGAGTAAGTACTTCGACCTGTGCCTTCCTCACTGATTACGTAGGAAGCTTAGGGTAATAAATATCCTTCCTTTTCCATGATTTCTACACTTCTACTGATTCACAACATGATGTGGACATCATAAATCCTCACTTCTTCTTATGAAATTGGAGAATCATTCAAATCTAATATTTCCACAGCTATGCCAGGGCTAATTTTTACCATTAAAATACTCAATGAAAGACAGTTGGCTTTTCAGATGGATCAATCGCTTCAAGCAATCACCCCCCTTTCAAATTCCAGCTGAGGCTTGACAAAACCGAGCCTTGTCAGAGGGAACAGAGCAATAAGTACCGGTTTTGAAGTGATAACACAAACTCCACATAGTTTTCAATGTGGTGTGGGGCTGCCCTCAAGACCTCACTCCCTCCCTGTGCATACCAGAACCTCAGGCATAGCCACTGCATGTATACCTATGAATGAATCTCTCAAAGGCCCCTTGGAGATCTGACAAGCTGCTGGGTGCACCAGTGGGCTCTTTACCATCAATGTGTGCGCACGAAGGGAAAAGAAGGCACCAAACATTGTTCTAACTGCTTCAGAGGCCTCCTCTGGGGCACTGTGCAGGCTGTGAAGGCTCAGAGCTGTGGGTGCTGGGTCTACAGGGAAGACTCTCAGACCAAGAGGCCAGGGCAGTCAGGCCAAAATGAGCAGATGCAAGTTGATAGGTTCAGGCACTATCCTAGCACACAAGGATAGTGTTTCTGAGACTGATATTGGGTCTAGTCCAACTTCAGACTCTTTCAGAGGATTCCTCTGCAACATTAAATGTGTCTGTATCCAACAATTCCAGTGGATTGATTGTAATGGCTTTGAATGAGATTGACTTTCTCTCTTTCCCAAAATATATAATAATACATAAAATATACAGTAACATTTCCTTCTTCTCGAGGTTTGGCTGGCTTGCTTATTTAGATTATAAATTCTTCAGGGCAAAAGCTGTCTCTTACACTATGTGTGTACATTACCAGAAACAGGCATGCAGCAAATGAAACAGGCAGATGGTTCTGGAATAGTTCTGTTGGAGCATCTGGCTGATTTTCTGGATCAGCATCACACACAAATGGCAAATTCATCCTTCAAAACTCCCATTAAAGGAACATTACTAGGTCTGTTGCTGTCTTAATGACAGTCATCTGTGGCCTGGGGCAGGTCTCCACCATAAAAACACCAGCAGTAAAAGTGGCTGAGTGGGGGAATAAATATTTGCCATTAAAATATCCCTTCATTTTGAACCCCTGGAGAGACAATTTACTGGGACTTGCTCTTGAGGACTTTGGGGAATTAAAATAATAAGAAGACCCTAGGGAGAGAAATGGGAGCTGGGGCTTATTAAAATTTTTTTGTTCCTTGACTTCTTGAGGTATTCACAAATTGCCTACAAACAAGCAAAAACTTACAGGAAAGGGGTTTCACCATGCCAGCTCCACATGGCTGTGGAATTATATTGTTTTTCCAGGATGCTTTTCCAAAATCCCTGCAGGAAGTTGACTCAGGGCTTCTCTCCGGCCTCAGATGCACACACAGCAATAGCAGAAATCCTAACTTCAACCAGGTAAGAAGCTCTTATGGATATCCCACCTTTACTGATGAGATCACAGGTCAAGATAGACTAACTTGCTTAGTAGCAGAGAACCAGACTTGAAACATCCCTGGTCCGTTTCCTTCCTCATTACATCTTAACAGTTCCTTATCCCAGTCTTGCCCTGTTACACCTCCTTTCCAGTTAATCTAATAAGCACAAACTCAAGTCCTGTCTTTGGTGATGGCTCCCTACTTTACTCCATCATCCCAGGTTTGTAAACTGTAATCTCAGGCACCACCACCAGGGACCTTCTGACCCTTTCCTCTTTGTTGCCACCATCACCTTCTTTTGTCTGCGCACCAGGTACATTGCCTGTCCTCAAATCAACATTTCTAGACATGCAGGTAGGTAGAAGAGGATCTCCTTCAAATTCCTTCTTTAAAACTCATCTTTTCTTTGATTCTTACAAAAGGCAGATCAACACTGTCCCTTGAGACAGGTGCCATTTAAAACCTGAGTTTATACAGTTCTTCACAGAATGCCATTTTCCCTATCAGTTGATCTCCTAGGCATTTCCACTATGCTAATAAATAATAAACAAGACTTCAGTGTGCTGACATTAGCAGAGAACTCATCTAGGCAAGTGCAATGTTAGTTTTTATTGGCATCTTCATAGAAGATACCAAGGAAGATCTTCAAGGAATATATGTTCTAAAAACACTCCAAATGAGACAACAGGGACAACATCAGCTACCTCCCAAATCCCCAAATCCAGCAGCATTTGACTTAAGTGGCTAATATTCTAATATGTTATATGTGCATATATATCTAGTATGATATATATAATATATACAATACATATAATATGTGTATATATATTTGATATGTTATATGTAATATGTAAAACTGATGTTCTAATATTCTACCAGCACACATACTTTATGCAAAGAGTTCAAGAAACCTTATGAAACTGCCACATTCTCTGAGCCTTTGAATTACAATGACCTCCTGAATTAACCATCCACAGTGTAATAGTCTATATATTCTGTTCAGCAAACTAAGCATGAATGCTATAAGACACTACCAAGACAACTGTCCACCATGACAATACAGCAGCTTAGTTATTTTCTCTCTGGTTTTGTGATCATAAACCAGTTACGATCCTGCAGTTGATGGTGGTTATGGAGTTATGGGGCATAATCAAGTTTTAATCCAGAACATTTAGTTCAGAAGCCCTTGCATGAAGGAATGCGACCCAAATGGAGCTATCAAGAGAAGCTGTCATCCAAATATTATTTTTATAGCGAACACTGAAAGAAAGGTCACATTGTTATTTTCTTACACTATGGAACAGTTTCTATTACTGCAGATTCCAAAAGCCTGGAATCGCTGTTATTCATGATCTAAGTCAAATTTAAGTCCTGGTTTGTACCAATTACCACAAGCTACTCTAGGCTTCCTCTCTTCATTGCACAAATATTTGCAAAATAATTCCTTTACACTTGTAAGCAGAGAGGTCGCCTCACCAAAATGTGCTCTTCGTTTCTTCTTTAGTGGTAAACACAAAGGTCTAGGGAAACTTTGGTTTGATATGAGTAATCCAAAGAAGCCACATTTTCTTTGTGGAATTTCAGAGGCTGAATGAGAGGGGTAAGCTTTCACTCCGCAGTGAACGATAACAAGAGTTTTTATATCTGCACTTTCAAAAGAGCCATTAGGTCTTTTGTTCCTGATGCTTCTTCCTCCCGTAGCACTTTATGACCATCTGAAAATTCAACATACACTTTTTATTCAATCTGTATGGTGCCCATGCTTTAAAAAAACACAACGCATCATAGAATCATAGAATAATTAAGGTTGGAAAGGACCTTAAGATCATCCAGTTCCAACCCCCCTGCCATGGGCAGGGACA
>JANRGW010007248.1:14380-57620 GCA_024733675.1 Psilopsiagon aymara
ATCATCCAGTTCCAACCCCCCTGCCATGGGCAGGGACACCTCACACTAAACCATGCCATCCAAGGCTCTGTCCAACCCGGACTTGAACACCTCCAGCAATGGAGCATTCACAGCTTCCCTGGGCAACCCACTCCAGTACCTCACCACCTTCACAGTAAAGAATTTCTTTCTCATATCCAATCAAAACTTCTCCTGTTTAAGTTTGAACCCGTTACACCTTGACATATAGAAGGCCACATCCTGCTGCTTAGTATGCTGCTCTAAGTCCAGTTACACTCTCCTGAAAATACATGGAATTACCTAAGGTTTACGCTGGAGAAAATGAGAGGATAATCTGTCACAGCATCTCCGTTGAGCTGCCAGATTAGTTGAATTACTATCTATCCCTTGCACATATTTCAGGTAAGCACTGATTTGCTGGGCATTTGAAGGCTGTAAGGGAAGCGGTCTGCAAGGTGGGGTCCCTTCAGTACTTGGAGCAGAAGCTCCTCATTGGTGGCACATCCCTTGGTGCAGTGCTGTGGCCCTTCTCCAGTCCCAATCCATGCTGTGTCCCGGGATCATGGAGCACCTGAAAAGCTGTTTGCCTCATGTGGCAACATGCAAAGCCTTCCTGTGGGACAGCATGAGGCATGTATGGGACATTCATGCTTGGAGCAGGTACTAGAGAAAGGAACGCTCAGGATTCACAGGAAGGGAGACTGGTTGGATTTAAAAGGAACCTGTTAAGACCTGGTGAAGAAAATGATTTATGGCTTGCCTCAATTAAGGCAAGTAAGAGCAAAAAATGGCTTTAAACTGAAAGAGAGTAGATTTAGATTTGATCTTCAGAAGTTCTTTCCTGTTAAGGTGGTGAGGAGCTGGCACAGGTTGACCAGAGTAGTGTGGCTGCTCCATCCCTGGCAGTGTTCAAGGCCAGGCTGGACAGGGCTTGGAGCAACCTCCTCTAGTGGAAGGTGTCCCTGCCCATGGCAGGGGGTTGGAACTGGATGAGCTTTAAGGTCCCTTCCACCCCAAACCATTCTGTGATTCTATGACCCCATGATCCCATCCACAAAGCAATTATAAAGGAATAAGGATTCAAGCTCTGCACAAGGAAACACTGTTGTGGATTGTAGCTATATAGACAACACTGGCACTTCCAAAGCCTTAAAAATAAGGACCACTCATTGTTCTGGTAAAGTGGGGGCTGAAGCTCTCATGTTCCCTTGCACTATCCTTGCCCCCAAAGCCAAGACTAAATAGAGCACATGCTCCCATGTAGCAGATAGAGGGGCCTTGCTCTGTTAGGGCTGCCACTCTCATGAGCTCAGCCTTCTTTCCTCCCTCCCTTGAGTGAATGAAGTTGAATGTGAAAATCTGGAGAAAAAGTCAGCTTGAAAACTTCGAGTTTGATTTGGCTTTAGGTCAAAGCCAGAAAGGGATGAATAATATTTTATTTAGTAGATACAGCTCTTTCTTTCCTTTTTTTTTTTTTCTTTTTAGTTGTTTATTTATTTCTTCACCGCAGACTAATGGGCCCTACTGAGCAAGTCTCATGGCTGACCAAAACTGTGAAAATATGGGTGCAATTTTTGTACACTAGTTAAAAATTACAATTTTTTTTGATCGAAATCCTTAAATCTTACTTCAGAAGCCTCTTTCTCTGACTGGACTACATTTCTTCACAAGGGGAAAGACTTTAAACTTCTACCCAAGTCCAGTCACAGATTTTCTCCACATCAGTCCAGGTTCTGTATAAATATCGCAAACCTGATTAAACCTGTGCAGAACGTGGAGTTTCTAATTATTCCCTAAACAAAAGAAGTGTTGAATTTCTGAGACTTTTTTCATGACTGTGCATTTGTTGCATCCTGATAGACAATGGAAAGGTGACTCCCACAACAATGGAGAATAAAACAAAGACACAAACAAACCCTTCATTCAGATCTATCTTCCAGGAAACCAAGATGATTTCCATCATTTTTATGACTCTTCCCTAGAGGGAAAAGACATCTAGTTACCAAACCCCACTACAAGTTTGCTCCAATTTGACACAAAGCAAATGTGACAAGCAGAGAAATTATAAGCCTTACATTTCCAGTTAGCCAGCTTGGGCTGATAAAGCCCAATTTTTGGGGATCTTAAGAGTAAAAATACAGAGTGTGAGCTGGTTCAAGTAAAAATGTGATTTTATAACATTCCATTGATGGCAATGTCACAGCAGCCCTATATGAATGTGGACTCACAGTTCCAGCAACAAAGTGTTCCAGCCACTTTTAGAGGGTCCTTAACATTCGAAAATTGCAATGCTCTGAGGATGAGTTGAATTACACAAAGTATAATCAAACCTTGCTTCATCATGAATAAGTAGGGCATGAGTAAAATAAATATTAAACATGAAGTTAATTAGCAAATGCTGGTAATTAATCATGCATTACTGTTAATGATGTGTAGGAATCCTTAGAGATGGGAGATGAACCTCCAGGAAAGAGAACTGTGTAGCCTAAATGAGGTGATGTCCCCATTGCTAAAATCAGTGAGAGTTCACCTGCGAGGTTGCTTTGGTTTTTGTTGTCATTGTTGGAAAATAATACTGGCAGTGTCTCCTCCCACCCTGATTTAGTATTCAGACTGGATTTATGGGGCCTGAGCAAAGGGTTGACAGGCTGCTGATGCTGTGCAGGCAGGTGCTAAAGGAGTCCATAAATACTACCAGGTGAACAGGTAAGCTCAAACCTTTCCAAAACTCTGCCATTGATGGACCAATTGCATTTCTAAGTGCTGTTCCAGCAGCTACAAAATACTCTACTGAGAGACAACAACCTCATTTTCTAAACTTCAGCAGAACTTTGAAACAACTGCCCAGGGTGTCTAGAAAAATCGAGTTACCCCTTTTAGATCACAGAAAAAACAGCAATTTTTGCTGCAAAAGCTCCATAATCTGTGTCTACAGAGCTTCTACGCTTCTCAGCTGTTCTGTGGGTCAGGTAGCCATGTTCTGCAGACACAAGTTTGGAAAGTGGTTAGATGACAGAGAACTTTGGAAAACTACTGCAGAAGTCAGTGACAATAGGCAAAACTCCTTCCTTGGTGCAATACCTAAAGTTTCACACTCTGCAAAGTTCATTTAGAACAAGTTTCTTATGCCAAAAGATCTTGCGACTGCACAGGTGACAGATCCCACTACACTCATGATAAACCTTGCCTACACTAATACGGCCAAGTACCATCTTCTTGGCTTGACTCCCTAAGCAGCTGCCGAAGAGGACACAGATCAAGAAGTTAACACTGCCTCAAGCGGAATTGCTCTCAGTGCTTTTATTCTTTTCCAGAATGTGACCTTGCATTTTTTTTTTCAGACGAATAGTAGTGTTTGCAGAAGTCCTGCCTGTCTCCCCTGTGCTGACAGACTGCTGGAAGCTTCACCATGGCTGAATGAAGGAACTGTTAAAATTCATCTGCCTGCCAGTCTATTAAGAGTACAGCGAAATGTGCCTAAGAAGAAAGCACAGAGTAGCCTAAGGAGAGGAACAGCCAGCAGAGACCTCCCATAAAACAGCAAAGCTGTACTTGCTTCCTGCCAATGCTCATTTTCCAGCATCTTCCAACCAAGCAACATCTCCCCACCCAAAGCTGCCCATAAGTTTCACCTGTACCTCTTGCTAAGGGATTTTCTGCTGGGGAAATTTATGGTTAGTTGGCCTGGGAATTTAAAAGAGATGAAAGGAGGAAGGTGTCCGTGCACACAACTATATCTACGTCTCTTAAAAACATCAGACTGCTCACCAGTTTGGTGAAGAAACTCCAGCTCTGAATGATTCATTCACAACACTGCTTCTCTGGAACATTATGGAAGACTTAGGATTTCAGTTTCAGTAGGTTCTTAGAGCTGTTTTTCACATCCACAAAAGTTTTCCACACCTATATTGCCATTCCACACCTTCAAACGTGCTGAGCTCAAGTCCCACCAAAACTACTCGAAGTGGCTTAGATATCCCACAGTCGAATACGTTTTACTTGGTTTGCACCTGGTTTACAGTCTCTGTGGTAAAGTGAGGCTGCAAATTCAAACTTCAATTGGCAGGTCTGAATGTTGGGGTCCTGGTGCACAGCGACTTGTCAGAGCACAACTGAGCTGTAACGACCGATATTGTCAGAATACTGTTCCATGATAACACAGTGGGAGCTGGCCATGTGGTATATAATTGTAGACATATCTGTGGCAACCTTCACCTTCATATCTAGGCACATATTTTATCCACAGAATATTCCCAGAAGTGTGATGGGTGTTTATGAAGCTCACAGATAAGTCCTAGTTTTTCTGTGCCAAACAGATAACAAATGTGCAAACAGTATTTTTGTCACGTCAGTCAAAAGATATCTAAAAGCAGAATTTCCTAACCCTGCCTCCCTGAAGAAAATGATGGCGCATAAACTAATGTGGTAAAATATATCATCTAAGATAATATAGGAATTAATTAAAATTTTGCCACAAAAGGACCTAAATTCTTGTAAAGCTAGAATACTTAGCTAGGGGTCCAAAATAAGTTTGCATCTGCCCTACTATCTCACCTTTCTGACAAGTATCTACGTAGTATATACACTAATGACATACTCAATTGCATGCAGAAAAAAGTGTTATGAACTTGTCTTTCTTGAACTATGTATAAATGTGCATCCGTAAGATACCTGAATAGGTGCCAAACGTGCCATCACCATCTCTGTGGAAATATGTGCTGAGATGGCCGTTATCTGCCAGCCACACACCCTGGAGGAATGAGGCCGGGCTGCAAAAGCGTTTTGACTACTCAGACCAGAATGATTTTCTACCAGAGAAGAGGGAATTTGCCTTACCTGTCTGTGCTGCTGAGAGACTGGATACTGCAAACCTGAGATTTGCTGGCTTTGCTGCATTTTCTGAAGCATCATTTTTTGCTGCAGTGCTAGGGGTACATTAGGTGGCCTTTGAAGAGTCTGGTTCGGGAGAGGTTGAGCAGGTTGCTGCTGCGGCTGTTGTTGCTGCTGTTGTTGAGGCTGTTGCACAGGGGCTGAACCCTGTGCCTGCTGCGTGTAGTGCAGAAGGGCAGGCTTGTTTTGGGAACCCAAAACTGAAGGCATCTGCTGGTTTGTTTGCTCTGAGTTAAAGTGAAACAAAGGCTTTGTGTTGCCATGATGCTGCTCTAGTGGTGGCTGAGCGCTGTTAATAAAGTTCCTGTTGATATCCTGAGGCTTCTGTTGCATGATTATGTCCATGGGATTGCTCTGGGGAGTGGTTGGTTTATAAACATAGTTGTTCATCCCTTTCGACTGGTTTCCATTCACTGGTACCCCAAGCATCGCTGAGCTTTGAGGGCTGAACTGCTGCTGGCGAAAAGAAGGACTGGGGATTTTCTCTTGCATGAAGGGTCCAGGGGAAGGTCCTGATGGAGACAGAGTGGACCAGTTGGCTGTTTGGCTCTGCTGCTGCTGTTGCTGCTGAATCAAGGCATGTTGCTGCCGGTTGGCTGCAATCTGTTTGAGCTGCTGTGCATGAGAGACCTCCTGCCAGTTAGGCAACGGCCGACTGGATGCAGAAGAAACCTGCGATACCTGTGTTTGACTCTGAGGCACCGAAGGGATGGGTGAAGAGGTGGACAGGGCAGTGGTGGCCATAGTGAAGGCTGGACCTGTAGAAGAAGGCCTCATCTGTGGAGAGCCCACAGGAGCTTGATTCATGCCTGGTGCATATTCACTTTTTATCACCATCTTATCCATCTGCAGAGATCTCACAGGGCCCCTCTGGTTCTGCTGCCCAAGGTCAATGTTGAATGGCTCATCTTGTTTTATGGTGGCATTTATCATATTCTCTAGCTCAAGATCACTCATTGGTGGCACTGAAATGTTAGTCAGTTCATTAAATAGTTCCTGAAGCTCCAGATCCATCATTTGTTCCCACGAGTCTTCCCCATATCTGTTTGGGAACATGTTCTCATGGGATGTCTGTCCATCTAAGTGTTTGCTGCAGGACATTGTTTCTCCTGGTTCTTTCTTTACCTCTTTCAAAGTCATATTAAACATGCCATCCCCACTCGCATGTGTATTGTTTGCTAGGCTGTTAGCCTTTCTTTGTGATCCTTGCCCCACAGACATAGTTCCTGACATTGACTGGCTTTGGCAATTGTTAACATGTTGTCCACCTTGTCCAACTGAGATATTATCACCCACTCTTATCCTTTTAATGTCAAGGAAGGAGCTCTCTGAAACACCATTGGGCCTCTTGTTGTTGACAGGTGACAGATTTACCACCAACTTTCTCTTCAAGGAGCCTTGGAGCTGAAAGAAGCAGAGAAAATAACATCATTAGATGGCACTGAAGAAACAATCTGTAGTCTGTTTGCTAGAAGACAACAGGAAAGTAAGCACTGCATAGTACACAAAGCTATTCTGGGCTTTCTCAGTCAATGAAACTATGCAGCACTGTATGAAAACATGTTGTGAGACATCTTCCTGCCACCACCACCCCTGTCCTTGTAGGCACCAGCATTTTTTGAGCACTTCTGCCTCCTGTTGATCATGGACCCCATTTCCCCCGTAAGAGTGCATGCAGGGAGGTGGCCAGAGCTGTAGCTGGCAAAGCCTAGGGCATATCTGCCCTAGATTTGCTCCTTTGCAACTGTGTCAGATAGATCTAAAGTATTTTTAGACAGCAGAGATTAATGCACTGATGAAATCCACACTTGTGCCTATCTGGTGCTGCAGAATTACACTCTGATGATCCAAAAGACCATTTTGGACTGCTGTTGAGTCCAAAGGTCCTAGGACACATTTTAATGGCACACGCAAGATCCAGGCATCCCCATCTCACATTGCTCTATACCGGCCTGAGATGTATATAATTAAAGATGTTAGATGTCAGCATGTTGAAAACTGAAAATTAAGCCACTGGAACCGTATCAGGCTATGTCAGCCAAGGGTCTGGCCCATGATATACTGCTGGATTATTTTTCAGAGACGTATATTAGTACATTAAGCCCTAATTGTTTATGTCCTGAAACATCTGCTATAAACCACACAGTCCATGCAACACTGCTCTGAGAACTGAAACTCTTATTTCCTTTTCCTTGAACACTTAGAGCACTACCTTCATCTGCTCACAAGCCCCGTGGACCTACTGAAGGAAAAGGGATTCATGGCTCTGGTCCACCTGATCCACACTGATCTGCCATGGTTGAACACACAAATTCACACTCCCCCCACACATAATAAAGATGTAGTCCCATGAGCTGAACAGTTTGGTGCATGTGCCCTCAAGCAAGGGACAGACACAATTGGAGTTGCTCTGAACACGGTTCACAAAGAATAGATTGCTTTTAAGCAAACACAGCAGTCACATCTTCATCTACAGCACATTAGAGATGTGAGCACCAAGCAGTGAACACACATGCAGCCCTTGCTTGGTCGGTACACATGCCATCGCTGTTTCAGCCGTGAGCAATGCCAGGGAACTGCAGGGAAACAGAGCTCATCTCCTGCCTTTGTGCACCTGGGCAGGAGTGCAGCAGCCTCAGAGGCAGCAGGACATGACATCTGACAAATACCTGTGTGCCAGTGACAAAATGGCACCCATGCAAACTGTGACACCTTGGGAGGTGGCTGGTGATGGGCAGAGGGAACACTGAGAACTCTAATTTTCCAGTCAAGTGAGCAACGATGACTTACAAGATCTTCCCATCACATTATCAGTATCATGCTGTTTTGTGTACAGAAGTTCACGGGTACCTCGTACGCTGTTGTGGTCCCTATTGACCTCAACTTCAGGCTTATCTTCCTGGGCTCTTCCCAGAAAACTCCAAGTGTGAATACTTTTACTCTGGTGTGGATACCAGTGAGTTGCTTGCAAAGAGCTCAACTGGCAAATACATATTTTCTCCGTACCCACTTATCCTCCTATTGCATCAGCAGGTCACTGAGTTCAGCCCTTAAAAATAAAGCTTGTAATTTCTCTCTCCAACACTGAAAATCTCATCTCACATCTCATGTTAAGTTTCCAGCATAGCTTTTGAATCACAGATTGATGTTTTCATTTCATAAGGGCAGAAATGTTGGTGCTTCATTGTGCAAGTCCACAGACCTTGTGTCTTCAAGAGCAACTAACTGTCATTAGGTGTGCCCCAGGGGAAGAGATTTGGGTGGTCATTTGCAAAGAGCATGGACTGTCTTTGGTTACCGTGATCCTTCTGACACACCAGTCACTGTACTTTCCTTTGCAAAAGAAAAAACCCAGAAGCTACACTTCCTTTTACCATCATCTTTGCTGCCAGTGTTTATTAGAAATCATTCACATGCTCCCAAATTCATCTTCCTGGGAAATGGGGAAGTCCCCAGGTCATCCAAATACATGACTTGGCACTGCATTTTGCTTTCAGATGTGTTGCTGACAGGAAGGATGAATAGGTAATGAATAATAACGTATCCTCTGCATACATATACGCTTTATGTGGTTAATATGCATTTCTGAGTTAACTTTGCTTTTGTTTAACATTTTGAAGCAGAGGGAACTGTTTAAAATGCCTTCATGCTTTCAGAGCACCTGCATCAGGCTTTCTGACACAATCACAAACGTGGGTATTACACTGTGCTGTGCTTAGTAGCTGGTTTTCATCTTCAGCTGAACTAGCTGCTAGCAGATGTGAGCTGTGAAGTGGTTTGCCTGGTGACACGCACAAGTCAGCAGCAGAGCCAGAGAGAGAACCACCATCTCCAGACAAACCTCTTAATCAAGTGCTCCCTCCCTCAACATGGGCTGGAGGACTCCTAGTTTCACGACATCTGCTCTGCTACTGTGCCACCAAAAAGGGCAAGATGCATTGCTAAAGAAACAACAAGTGCTGGCTTATCACACCTCCCCAAAACCTTGCAAACACTGCCCTCTGAATGCTGACAACAGCTTAGTCAATAGATGTCCCCAATTTAAAGAAGAAGTAAGGCTGCAAAGGTGAAAGGGACTCTCAGGGGACTTCACTGAGTCTGCTGGAGAGGTTCTGTTTTCACATCCCCCACCAGTTTGGGATGTGGAGGGCAAGGACATGGGAAGGATGTGAGCAGCCCGCAGGGATGAAGCTCCCTCTCCCCCCTTCTACTGAGCTGTTACCAGTTATGCAATATTTAAGGCCATGCTGGATGTGGTTCTCTGCAATCTGATCTAGATGAAGATGTCTCTGCTCATTGCATGGGGGTTGGACTAGAGGAGCTTTGAAGGTCCCTTCCAACCTGAGCTATTCTATGATTCTATGTGTTTCTTCAGCGAGATGAGCAGTGTGCATCACAAGGCCCTCTGTCTTGCTGTTTCGTCTGTTTTCAGAAGGGAGGTGAGCAAGGTTCGACTACACAAATCTCTGCAGTTTTCTAGCAATCACTTTTTTTGAGTCCTGATTGCAAGTCAGTACTCAAGCCCTTTTCCCCCAAGCAAAGCACAGGCTTTTCAGAGGGTAAAAACAGACCTTGCCAGATTTCAAGCTCCATCTCTTCCAATTTGCAAGCCAGGATTGATTTGGGTCAGTAAACATAAAACCAAAGTTCCGCTAACACAGAGGCACATTCCTCAGATCAAACAGGCTGGTGATTACACATCTCAAACTGCTTGAACCACGTAATACTGAAAGGCTCTGTGATGGGAAATGAGTGACATGACAGTAAGCAGGAGAGGAAGAAGCTCTCCATGCAAAGCCTCATCTCACAGGTAGGTGGGCAGCACTGCATGAACCATCAAAGAGGACACGTGTTTCCTGGCAGCCTGTGTTATTGTAAGACCTGAGGAGCCTGATGCTGAGCAGGACGCTAACAGCAGAGGACAAAACTCTAGAGATGACTTGGGCTGAAGCACCAGTGTGCACCACGTCCTGTGCAGAGGGGCAATTAGTTTCTATTTAAAACTTATTCTGAGCCTTTAAAGGGATTTAAGAGCGGCAGCGTCCTTAATGCTCCCTGACACCAGGCAGAATCAGCAGGAGTTCTACTGAGCTAATAACTAGGGCTCATCGAAATCTGGTATCAAATAATTCCTCTTAAAAACAAAACCCAAGCAAACCACCTTTCTTTCGGTTGTCATTTTTTACTAAATATAAAATTAGTGGATTTTGCTGAATACTGATTATTTCTTTTTGTGTGGCTCAGAAGTTTTTTTCAGAAGAAACAAAAACTTCTTTGGTGCAAAAGCAATTTGTCAGTGAGAAATGTTACAGACTGCTTTCTCTAAAATATCCATAGTCAACAATATTTTCATCACATCTTTGATCCAGTTCTGACATTACCCATTGCCTTGTACTCCCTTCCACAGGGACTGTACATTATGGCCATGTAAAGAATTTGGCCGTGGCAGCAGGAAATGATAAGGACTATCTGGCTTCACTTTCACTGAAAGTCTTATTTTTTGCATGCTTCATGCAGCCTCTTCACTTGGACTTCCTTTTGAATTTGCTTTTTACTTCATTTAATGATGTGTAGTAGGAGCAGAGTGCTTGACGTAAGCCGTAGGTTAAGCATGCAGCAGGCTTGATTTTCACAGCTCTTGGGACAAGCAAAAGACAGCCTGCCCCTCTGACTTGCTCAAGTACCTCCATAGTGCCTCCAGATCCAAAAATACTCATTTCCCAGTGCAAGCCATTGTACAAGCAGCACCATCTGACTGGCATCTCAGCATGTTTATAGCCAGACACTTAAGACTGGACCAAAACACCAAAATGCTCCAAGTAAACTACATAGAAAACACCAAAGTGTGATAGTTTTAAGTCTCCACTAATCCTTATTAGTTGAAGACACAAAAGGAAGATCTACCACCTTTGTTCTCCCATCTCTCTTATTTTCCTACTAAGGTTTGCAGCTTCCTTAGCTTGTGTGGTGGAACAACAGTGACAAAACTCACAATGTGCTGTTAACTTAAAATCCAAGCAATGATCACACGTTGTGAAGCAAACAGCACGGCAGCGTTAGCAGCTCATGTGGAGTAATATTTCTGATGTTGAAAAAACAGCTTTGGATTTTATGCTTTTAATATAGAAGCAGCAGACAAATCCACTTTAAAAGGTCCCTTTTGCACTTCCTAGACTTTCTCACAGTATGTGCTGACTGTATCTATAGCTGCACTGTAAACACAATCCTTCATGTATCTGGGGAGGGGAAGGAGTAAAGGAATGACATGAAAAAATAGAGAAAATATTCAAACAATGAAAGCAGCCAAAAAAAGAGAAAGAATTCATTCCAAAAGAGGAAACATGCTGAACACTACTTCTATTTATGCTGTGAAAGCACCTTTGCATCCCAGGGCTGGGCCCAGCGAACCACCCCTGGGATTTGGAGGGCCTGATCCCAAATGACAGCAGCTCTCATTGTGAAATAGTGGTTCACAGTGTTTGCTGCCAGCCTGCGTCCAGAGCTGAGAATCAGAGGATCATTTAGGTTAGAAAAGACCTTTAAGATCATCAAGTGCAACCTTTAACCTAACACGGTCAAGCCCACCACTAAACCATGTCCCTAAGCACCGTATCTACTCGTCTTCTAAATACCTCCAGGGATGGCAACTCATCCACTTCCCTTGGGAGCCCGTTCCAATGCTTGACAACCCTTTCAGTGAGGAACTTTTTACTAATCTAAACCCCTCCAGGCAGGAACTGGGGTTTATCAGTACCGAGCCTCCCTCTTGCAGGCATCTTCCCAGCATGCAGGAGGACCAGGCACCCCCTCGCTTTCTGACCCTTTGGGACTCACACCACGGTCAGTTTTGGAGCCACCAAGGCACTTGGGGCTGACACAAGGACAAGGAGGAGCCAATCCCCTAAGCTGCCACCTCCAGGGCCATCACAGTTCCTAAAGCAATGATCACACTTGCACTCCTGTGGCCCATCTCTGACTACAGACATGCTCTTTTGGAACAGGCAGAAGGACTCTCATTACTGCTGTTTCTATATATCTCCCGAAATCTGGTGCTTCTGGTTTTTCCTACTCTTGCTCACACCCAGGTTCACTTTGATGCCTCTCCTGAAGATCTCAGTAGCATGGTCCTCTTCTGAGCACCTCTCCCCAGCCCCTCTGCTCTGCGCTTTCTCTGCACAGTGAAAGTGTATTTATTTTTAATCTTTTATCATCATTTGCAACTTCTGCCTAACATAGCTGAGAATGTGAGCGTGACAGTTGTCTTCAGAGAGATTTCAGCACTCCAAGCTCAGGAAGTCCGATCTGCTGGATGATGCTGATCTGGAAAATGGCATTAATTCTTCATGCAGGACTGAGTGACAGAGCGGAGGCCCCGGGCACACGGCAGAGCTGGTGTGTCCTCACAGCACAGCATCACGGCTGGGTCAAGGTGGTCCTACCATGGTTGCAAAGAGCTGTACAAGAATAGTAGATGCTGTTTCACACTCCAGGCTCTTCCTGCTCTGTGTATGCAGGAAGGGGACCAACCTCTTGCTCTGAGCAGGAAGGAGGAGATACAGGTGCCTTCAGCCCCACACTGAAAGTAAGCCTGTGACAGCACACCTCCCCTTTGCCTTACTCCTCTCCCATTTGGCTAATCAGCTCCTCAGACCGCTCCAACCACAAGGAATAGGGTTTGCTGCCATGAGATTTCTGTTCTACACATCCCAAACCTTCCCACCACCCATCCCTGTCTTTCTGATTATAATCTCTTTGGGAAGATACTCAGGCTTCTTGCACCGAGTCCTAGCTCTGCTTGATCCTTAAGCATAAGCACCACTGTCAAGAACAATGCTGACTGAGAGGCAACACAAGTTTTTGTCCCTGTTTACTGTAGCAAGTGGCACTAAAACTGAATTCTTAGTAACAAATAAGAATGTTCCTTGGCTGACAAGTATCCACTTAATTCTCATTAGCTGTGAACAAGGCTGGAATAGTAATCAGTACGTTAGAAATCTCACAATTCACCTTCATTTATGGAAAGATCACATATCTTGCCAACTGAACATACCAACCCAAAAATGCATCCATATTATTCACAGTGTACTGCCTGGAAATATAGCGTCAGGGCTTTGGTCCAAGTTGCTGAAGCACAATAATTATATTTTTCATGCAGATTTTACATCAGATGGATTATAAAATATCATGTCTAGCCACAGACTTTGAGAAGAATAGGAACACAGAGAAACAATAGCACTTTAACTAGGTCAAGATTGCTAATCAGAATGTAGCAGTCATTACTGTGTGCAAAACAAATAGGCATGAAAGATCTGCATTTCTTCTCCTGCAAGCTGTGTATTTGTCTTCTGAAGAAGTCTTTTCTGTTCCTTTTGTTTCTTCCCTTTTTTAAGATCCTTTTCAACCATGAATAAATTAACCATCACTTTATGTGAAACCTACAGAAATTTATGTCAACGTTTATTACCATGAAATGTGGAACAAAGCATAATGCAACCTGAGCTTTGGGAAATGCGTCTGCTTAACTGATCCTATCCTGATGAGAAGGAAATATCAAATGCATTATAAATGTTGACAGGATGATCAGGCATGTAAAAGAGGTCATCCAACACCACCCTCCACATTGTTTACCGGTTTCATAAGTCAGCTTAAAGTATTAAAAACACATACTGTCTTGCACAGGAAGCTCCTAATCCTTGAAAATGTGGCTGCTGTTATTTGATTTGCCTTTTAGAGATCAATGGCACAGCAGATTTCATCAAAGGAAAGACTGTTGAGAGCAATCTCGTCCTGGTTTCTGCCCAGCATCGCTTCCAAACTGTTGTGCAAAGGCTTTGTAACTTTGTTAAAGCATATATCCATGCCCATACACGGGCTTTTATTACCTGTTTAAGCACCTATCTATCTCCTGTACAACACTCGGCATCAAAGGTTCAATCAGTGGAGGAAGGCAGCAGCCATCCACCCAGCCTTGGAAAACAAGGAAATATTTAAACTATTTCTCTCTTCCTGCAAATCAATGCGTTACATAGGACACTCACGCCAACTGTTTGGCCTTGAGGTCTTCTGCAGGGTATGTTACAGTTCACAGGAGATACACTCACCACTTGTCAATTGGACGAAAAAGATCCCTTCAGCACAATACCCAGTCATGCTTCCAGCATCAGACTCTACCAGCCAGGACAAGGAGGGTCTGCTTCAGTAAGATCTGCCTTCCATCACTGGATCAACTAAGACTCTTAATGAGCAACTGGCAAAATGGCTCCCTGTTAGGAGGCAGGAGTCCTGATCCTTTGCCAAAAACTTCAGTGGAGAAGTGATATTTAGGGTCAAATCCAGGCCTGTGGTAAGAGAACATCTCTAACAAGGTTGCTGCACTTGCTTGATGGCTGGGTTTGACCTGTATTAGTATCTTCCCCTTGCCTCTCCCCATCATACATGTTCACTCCATGAAGAAGGCCATTAAGTAAAAGCAGTTCTTAACAGCCATTTTCAAAACCTTCAGATTAAACATGCAGTGTCAGAACAGGGCAAGTGCACCATACTTAGAGTTTGACCTATATGAGCAGAACAGGCAAAATGAGAGGGTTTTGGAGGCAAGTAATGGCAACAATTTAAGAGCTTTGGAGACATTCCTTTGAAGAGAATGGACAATAGAAGGGCCAAATAAAAGAGGAAATTATGAAAGTCTATGTAATAAGACTCTAACAGAATAACTGCAGATCTGGGGGGTATTTAGCAAACTTAAACAGCAGTAAATTCAATCCCAATGAAATGATAAACTTTTTCTTCCAGTATGGATAGACTTTGAGGAACTAGACAGATCCAGACCTCAGCAAGATCTAAAGAGGGACTGAGCATTTGTTTGGAGATGGGAAGATGCTGACTTACAAAAGGTGACGCTAAAATATTTAGAAGGGGATATGAAATATTAAACATCAAGGTTCAAACCAGTTCATGGGGACTGCTACAGTTGTCAGTGGGCAGGGGAGGAAGACATAAGGGGAAGGAGAGTTGGGTTTTGCAGGCTTATCAAGGTGATCACGTATCTTTCCCTGATATATTTGTCCTTGCTATTGATGCGATGCTGCAGGGTTTAGAAGGGACACGTGTCTGGCTGTGTTTCAAGCCTACTGTATTTCCAACACTTTAGAAGTCTGGAAGAGAACTGTAAAAATGGGAGTCATTTGAACAGTAGCTAAATGCCTACTACTGATTGTACTCCTGAGTTTCAGTTTTAGCCTGGAAGCACAGACAGAATGACAGAACAAGAATGAATCGTGGAAATCAGTCTTAGACAAGGGAAGATCATTAGAAGGTTTTGGGAGCCCTGAATGCCTTGTCTTGGGCTAACACATGTTGCCATTCAGGTGATTTTTCATTGTTTGGTCTTTCTTTGAGCACCATCTCAATATTTTTGTGCGAAGGTTGAAAGAATCCAAACCAAGGAAGACGACCAGAGGGGGTGAATGGAAAGGTTTGGAAACAAGCAACCACCCAGGAAGGAATGCTCCAGGAGGTCAGTGTGGTTAGAGGGAACCAGGAGCATTATGGGGTAAGAAAAAGGCATCTACAAGCTAAAAAACACTCAACCCAACCATTCAGGTACTGAAAAGCTTATGAGGTTACGCTTAAAAGGAATGTGAAAAATGACAAGAGGCATTGAGAGGATGAATAAATGATGTTTGCACAAGCAGACAAGTTAAATGCATGGAGAGATCTCTGAAGAAAGTGAAAATAAGTTTTCTGTGTTTCTTTTTCTCTCTGATCAACAAAGAGAATATTTGATAGTGCAGAGAATCTAGCAAAAGCTTGGCTTTTGTACAAAGATTTTCTTTGGTAAAAGGAGATTACAGGGCAATCGGGTTCATGTGTCCCAAGAGCTGGTGATTCTGCACCAAAAACGTAACACTGAACATTGTTACACTGGTCAGTGAAGAGGTAGGAAGTCTACGAAGACCAAATCTGGGGCAGGGAAGGCATAAAAGAGGGAAATAAACTGAGAACCATACCTTGGCCTGTGTGTGGGACACAGGTCAGTGCCTTCAAAAACCCTCAGATGGACTGAGGAGACCCTCAAGGAGACAGCGCCAAGGTGGGACTTACAAACCTCCCAATGATGAGGTTATGCACATTGCCGCTCTTCACCTCCTTTGTCCTGCTCCTCTGAGGCAAAGCCCTGCTGCTGAGCACACACCATAGTTGGTGGTCTGGAGCACAATAACTGTCAGTACAATTCGCTGTTGCAGATGCTCACGTCTCTCAGCCATCCACTCTCCAAGGAGCCTTTGTACTGAATTCCTTTATCCTAACTACAGCTTTCTTCAAGGGGATTGTTCATCCTAGACTCATTACTGAGTTCCATGAGATACAGTGGGATGCTGATGCTCCTGATAGCTCTGGACAGGAGCCCATCCCCGCCAACAGTGGTGGTAAACCACAAGGGGCCACCACAAACCTTTCAGGAATTTTTGGCCGCTATGATAGCTTTCAGTGAATGGGACAGAAGTGGATTCATTACAATCCATGCTTCCTATATGCCATATTTCCTATGTGCACTAATCACTGGATACATGAATTCATGCAAATAGAAACAGCACTGAAAAAAGAGCAGTTCTAGGCCCCTCAAAGACAACAGCCATTCTCAAAGTCATATTTTCCTCCACAACAGTCTTGATCCTGTTTCTAGAGCCAACTGTGCTCACTAGTTTTGAAAATTCAAAATGAAAATTCCCTATCTGGCAATGACTGAGTGAAATAGCATGTCTGTTCTGATACAACACACCGTGATCAGGGGACATGCTCCTGCAAGACGACACAGGCACTACAACCGTCACAAGATGTGGAGAGTTCCTTCGATTTCCTTTAGAATCATAAATGACAAAGCTGTGAAGGGAGCTCTGGACATCATGCAGTCCAGGCCTGCTGAAAACAGAGTTATATCACATTGTTCAGGACAAGCGTTGGACACACTCAAGGATGAATACTCCACAGCCTCTCTGGGCTCTAGTTCCCCTTTTTTCCTTATGCCTAGTTATCAACTTGGGTTTCTTGCCCCTCAACCTTTTGTTGTCCCCTTCTATGACAGATCTGGTATGTAACTGGAAAACTTTGAATATAGAGTGAATGGAGGAAATGTATGAATTTGACTTGTCTCCAAGTCAACTATATATATGATGATGAGAAGGAGGAGATGAAAGCCATCAATGACAATGCACTTGAGAAATGTCAATCTCTGTTTCTATGCAGATTCCTTCAGCGAAAGCATTAGATCAGTAGCTTTTAAATGACATAAACAATCAAAGGATTGACCAAGCAAACTGATTCCTCACCAGACGAATCTGAGTTGCTAAATTATGCTTTCCTTAAGACCAATCTAAAGTCCATTGAGATATCCAATTCTTTAAATGTAATTTGCTGGACTTTGTTTCTCTCTCTTTGATTATGAGGTTCCATGACAAGGACTTTATCTCTGTATATCTTTCTGAAAAACACTCTTCATGCATTTAGACGCTGTCAAGCACATTAACAAGGACTCCTGTTTTCCAGCTAAATTCCAAAAGACACTGATGCATATTCAGCACCTCGGAAAAGCAAACATCAATTTAGGTGCCAAATATGGATCCCAATATACTTTAGAAAACACTACACTGGATAAAAAATAATTTCCATTTTGATAACTAATGTGACACCTTTCACCTTTAGAGCACCAGTTAATGGCAACTAGAAATCACTGCAGTTGAAGAGCTGCACAGCAAGCTGCTCTCCATGGAACTCTGGAGGTAGAGACCAGTTCCTAGTGGCCAAATGACCACATTATTCGTGGTGCTAATTAGTTTCTTTCACCCTTCATATGCTCCCCTTTCTTTTATAAGCCTTAACTAGGAAGCTCTGGGTCAAACATGCTCAGAGGGCACTCACCAACTTTTCAACCTCAGAAAGACCAACCAAAACCTCAGGGTTATCCAAGCACTTCAGTGACACTTTGCTTGCTTATTACTTAGACTTGACTTGCTTTGGCAGATACATATTTATTCTCATTTATAGTGTGGGAATACATATTTTAGAGACTGTTAAAATATCCATAAAGATTCAAAGAGATCTCTGTCTAGAAAAGAAGTCTTACTTTGTTTACACATAGACTTCTATCTATAGGTGGTCTGTGCTTAGGAGAAGCCTTTGGAAAGGCAGGCAATGAAGTCTTGCTTGGGACATGGACCAAATCTGAGCAGTCTCCAGGGGAGTTTTGCTCTGGTGGGCATCAATGAGTTAAGTCTTTAGGTCATCAATCAGGGACTTTTCACATGTACTTTGAAAAAGAGGTGGGAAAGTTTTCTGCCACATTCCCTGAGTGGCATTCAAATTCCAGGGACCCCATACATGCTGGTATTTGCCTGCATACATGTCCTCATCTGTACTGAAGCCCTATGCAACAGCAAGCCAAATTTCCTACTGCTATAAACAGATGCAGCTACACTGACCGGTATCAGTATTTTATTAAGAACCAGCCCTGAAGCATGAAATCTGGATTACAAACCAGCGTTTACTGGAAGTGTGGATTGCAGCAGGAACTTTTGTTGGATGTCTATTGCAACAGACTCCTTGCTTCTTTTTAAAGCGCCTGTAATGTTGCAGGATTTTACTAAGGGAGCACAATGGAGCTGGCAGGAATGCAACAGCTCTTCGCCATCTCAGAAGAGTAAAAATACCCCATCAGTCCTTAAGGATACAGCACTGCTAGGTAACTGGAACAATGAATTAACAAGGGCTGACTCTTCCCTCCCTCTGCAAGGAGAGCAAGTAACAAAATCTGGCAGGCTCAAAAGCCCCTGCTTGGAGGAGAGAGACAAAGAGGCAGGGCTGAAATCCATCGTGTCAGTTTAAAAAGGCAGAGTTTTGCATTTACACAATATGCCCATTCTTGTTCTCCTTGACTCATGGAAAAATATTGAACATTGGACAAGAATGTAGGAATGTGTCTGGTGTCTGATCTCCACAAAAATCTAAACGCCGTTTGCATTCACATACGAAATAAAGAGCGACTGTCCGGGCTCCCTTGATGTGTTAAGAAAAGAAGTCATGATAGCAATATCGCCATAATAACAGCAGTGATACAATTTTAAAGCTGGCTGTGTAACTAGCACAAGTAAAGCACAAGCCCAGCCCATAATCCCCACTAGAGTTTTCTAGACCATTTGCCTGTCACAAGCATCGCAAAGGCTTCTCTCCACCGGCTGCATCCAAAGCCACTGTTTGTTTTCCCGGGTAAGCAGAGGTTAAGGCTTTTCATTGCTTTCCTGACTTCAGATGCCATAATGGTTGCAGTGCCTATATTACCATCTATGGCAGACAGTCTGCATGTCTGCCAGCTGTCAGGCAGCCTATTCATCTCCAGTTGCCTTTTGCCTACTTTCTGCAGCAGAAGAATTTCCCTCCACTTGATTTCATGTGCTGGAGTCCTGCTCCTGCTGATGCTTCTGCTGCTTGCTCTTAAACACAGCCTGGCTTCAAGCCTGGGAGCCATGGGAGCCTGCAGCCCCAAAGAACCTGTGGCTCCCATGCTGCATGCAGCTTGCTAGCCAGCCAGCTATGGCCCTGGTTTGGGCAACGTCATATAGCTGCCAGTATGTGACTGGGGGTTACTGGATAAACCCAGTCGGTGACTGGAGGAAGAGTTAAGCAATAGCCTCACCACAGCCTGCACTGATGGGCTACTCTAGGATCCCCCAAAACACCCTCTTTCTGCTTGTCCACGGCAGAGCTGTGGAACCTGGCTACTCATCCTCTGTCTAAAACCCCATCTTCTTTCCCCATTTCTTCTCATCTATCCAAGGTCTGTGTGGGGAGGATGTTGGTACACATCATGTTTGGCCACTTCTGGCCCAGGTGTTCCTGGAAATCCCCTCAAGTACCTGTCAGCATCTTTAGGCACTAATACTCTATAAAAAATTCAATTTACCATTTTACTAAAGCCTGCTTAGCAAGTAGGACTGTGCAGAAAGACAGGATGGGCAGGATCCAGGCCACCAAATCCCCCTCCTACCATCACAGCTCTCTGCTACATTATCCTTTGCCTAAACAAATCATGCTCCTGTTTAAATGAACCTCTGAAATCAAGAGAGGCAATGCTGGTATTTGCTGGTTACCTCCTTTTGCTCCTCAGTATGTTAGTGATCTGAAAACCTGCAGACCTCCACATTTCCTGACCCTTGGCATGAGCCAGTGACTCACAGGAGGATGAACAGCTCTGCCGGACCTTGAGACGGGGGTGACACAGATCCCCCAGTTGCATGGGTCTTGTCAAACTGATGTGTTTATTTTGCATTTTCCCAGGTGTGACCCAGCCCATCGCCTCCTTAACCAGGCTGTGAGAAGCCTCTTGAAATTCCATTTAAAATCCTAACCCAAAAGGACCGATCTCATAGTCCACAATTACCAAGCCCCGAGCCATGGGCTGCTCTTCCTGCCATTACTGCTTTGTGAAATTTCCTACAGAGAAGAAATGGTACCTCAAAAAACCCTCCCTCACAGAGCCCAGCCAGGAAGCCCACAGCCAGAGGCATTTGCCTACCTCCCTGCTCCCCAAGGAGCCCAGGTCTAAAGCTCCTGAAGTCAACAGAAAGGCTGTTGTAGACATCAGCGTGTCTTGGATCAGGCCCCAGCTACCCTGGAGAAGAGATGGGCTTTGCAGCCCATCCAGATGGTTAACAGCTTTAACATACAACCACTGCCTTATTAAATCTACAGTAAATTAAATGAACACTTAAGACACTCAACTGAAAGTGCTATTGACTGTGGTAATTAAACCGAAATACCCAATTAACCACACCAGAATAGGAAATGAATATATCATGGGGCACCACTCTGCTGCCGTGTCTGAGCCAATCAGATGTTGTCTATACCTTAATTTGGGCTGAAATAATTTTTTAAAGGGAGTTTATGATTATTTAAAGATGTGTTTATATAGCACATGCATATATATGTGTGTGTATATATATACAGACACATATTATGCTATTATGTCTAAGCCTTCTGCCTGGGTTCTTAGTCTCACGTTGGCAGAGGCATACTTTTAATTCCAGGTCAGCTACCATCTTCCAAGATAAACTCGCACATTATTAAAACATCTAAATCAGAAGGATTACAAATGTCCCGCAGTGGGCTTTTTTATTTTCCTTGATTAAGAACATTTACATGGAGTTGTCTGCAGCTCCAAAGCCATTTCAGAGCGAGGCCAAAGTGAATGCCTGGCAAAAAAAGAAGAGAAAGGGCCTTTTTTCTTACTGTTGAGCCTGTGTTGTCAGGTCCCTGCATGCTGCTCTAACCACAGACACCCCAAAGCAAAAGTTTACCTTTAATTAAGACAAAGTGTTAGGTTTCTTAGGCTCTGAACCCTTTCTTCCCCCTCCTTTTTTCTATCAGGAGTGGAAACTTTATCTCACCTACAAAGGTACACTTTGCCCAAATGCTGAGAGACTGTGGTGTAGAATCATAGAATGGTTTGGGTTGGAAAGGACCTTAAGCTCATCCATTTCCAACCCCATGCCACGGGCAGGGACACCTCACACTAAACCGTGTTGCCCAAGGCCCTGTCTGGAACCCTCCACTTCTTCCCTCCAGGAGAGTCTCCTGAGGGCAGGTGGTCAGCCATCCCCAGTGACAAAGTGCCCCCAAAGACGAAGGGGTTTTGAGGCTTGGAGAAGACTTGTGCATGGCCACCAGACCACAGTCTCCTCTGCATGATGCCCTGGCTCTGGCTTGGCCTTTGTTTGGAGGGGAATTCACCCTCCACAAACCACAAAACTGCAGCTTTGTAATAGCAGCATCCAGAATGAAAAAAGGCCAAACTGGGTTACAGGTCCTTATCACTACTAAGCTATTTGGATAGTGGCAAGAGGAGTTATTTTTAATGATTCATGTCCCAGTCTCATAGACAACAAGTAGTTAGTGTCTATAGGACTCCGAGCTTTAATCTTCAGCTCAGGACTGTGTAGATCCTGAGAAAACTGAGACATGACAGGGTGGAAGACATTCAAATTTGGTGGTTTGATTAAGGAACACATTTCCTTCCATTTCTTCATCCATCCCGCTCACCCTGGCATTGCCCTGAGGATTCTCCCTGGCTTGCCGTAGGATGATGACCAGGTCCCATTCCTACCTGGTGCTCCTAATGGCTTCAGTGTCTTGATGCCCAATGGACAATGCTGAGGCCGGTGGCTCTCTTTGATGAAGCTGGACCCTGCATCCATGTCGGACCAAGTTCAAGGGCCTGAACTGCTGTCCTCCACCCAAGCTGTAGAGTGGGGGAAGGCAGATGTGATGTAACCATGGCTCTGTAGTGTCTCAGAGGTACCTTACAGGTACCATTTTTTGTAGGTCTTCTTTTTGCTTTGGTCACACCTCCATTTTGGCCACTTCCATATGTTTTCTGGACCAAACTGATCTCTTGTTGTTCCTCTCCTCATAAGTGGAACTGCAGCCCCTGTGGCCCTCTGCCACTGTTTATGCTGGCAGAGCCCAGTGGATATTGGCAGGCAAACTTGGATGGGATTTACACAGCAAGAGGGCAGGGCGGGAAGAAAGGGCACACTGTGGCCCTCTGTGCCTTTGCTTGCCTTGCAGAGAGCCTGCCCATGGACAGAGGGAAAGGGGGTCACAGGTGGGGTAAGAGCTCTCCTTGCTGGTCAGGAAGCTGATTTTAAAACACCTAGGTCTGAAAGGTACCTTAGACCTTGTTGGGTATCTGTAAAACCTGCTTCCCCTCTGCAGAAGGTGCTGGCCCCAGAAACTTTCTTCCATTTATCACAGACTGGTTTGGGTTGGAAGGGACCTTAAAACTTATCCAGTTCCAACCCCCTGCCATGGGCAGAGACATCTTCCACCAGAGCAGGGTGCTCCAAGCTCCATCCAACCTGGCCTTGAGCACTGCCACGGATGGGGTAGCCACAGCTTCTCTGGGCACCCTGTGCCAGCGCCTCAGCACCCTCAAAGGTATTTATTCAACAACACTTTGGAACATATCATCTTGCACACTCCACCTTATGAAGGAGAGGTCATATAGCCACATACAAGATGTGGAACAGAGATGCCCCAGGCTTATCTGCCATTGACCAAGGTGGCCCACATGCGAGATGTCCAATTAAACCAACTCTGGCTGAAGGCAACAGAAAACTCATACTGGGTCCTGAGGCCTGTCCTTGCTGCATCAGAGCCTAAAAGAAGAACCTGGCCCTAGCTGCCTGGCTAGTGTTCAAAACAGCTCTTAAAAGGACAAATTGTAAGTTCTCGTGTAATGTCCCTGGCAGAATCCAAGCTTGTTAAAAAAAAAAGCCTGTAAACATCATTCCGGCTCAGGAACTGTGCAGTGTTATACCCTGACCCCGCTGCACTTTGACATATCGCAGAACTACGCAGGGTGAATCTCACCCTCCCAGCCCTGAATGACACATTTCAAAAGGTCTCTCTCCTTTTCCTTTCCCTCACTGCCTGATGCAAAGAAGCATCTCATTTTGCTCTAAAACAATGACATACAGCTTAGAAACAACGACAAGGACAACAGGGAGACTACGAACAGCCGCAGTTTGTGAGCTCCAATTCTGCATTTACCTGCTGGGAAAGGAGCAGGTCCCTGATCCTCATATCCCTCTGCCGAGCCCTGGGGCTGTGTGTGAGACATTTGTTGATATGCCCAAGGAACAAAGTCATGGAAATCCTGCATGTGTCTTTGCTGAGTTTTACTTCTGCGTTTCCCAGCTCTCAGGTGAAAGGAAGCACAGCTCCTCCGGACCTGAGCTTTCCTCTGCTGGTGGATTATTTATTAATCAGCGATGGGAAGCTGAAGCTGTTTTCACATAAGAACAGCTCGTCCAAAGCCTAAGGAGAAGCAGAGTTGCCATAGTTACCTGAGCAAGCCCTCAGCACAGCACAGTTCCTTCCTACAACCCAAGAGTTTAGGTCGACTTGCAAGTTTGTCAGACAAAGCTTAATGATCAGCAGATCCATGAGAGTGAATCGCATTGATCAAGTGAGGAGGTGGCATGCAAACCAGGGACAGGATTGCCCTCCACCCACATATTCTTTTGCTGGTCCAAGAAGCCCATGGGGTTCACAATCCCTGCAAATTCTGCAGGGTATCTGGACAGCTGGGGAGGAATTTGGAGTAAAAACACATTTAGACCTTGGCACAGGTTTTGGCCGTCCAATCCAGCCCCATCATTAACAGCTTCTGTACAGCACTGCTCTTCCTCTAGGGGCTGTAAAAATGAACTAAACCTTTGTTCAACCTAAACTTCCTTTCCTTGTCTGCTGTTCCTGCAGACTTTCCATTCTAGTGGTCTTATTGTTTCACTTGGAAATGTCAGAGAGCTGCACAGCATGCCCATTTTATAAGGAATATGTTCCATTTTAGGAGGCCAAGATCATACACTGTGTTGTTCCACAATTAATTTGCTTGAAACTTGCTTGGGCTCACTATGGCTTGTCTGAAATGGCCTTCTTTCTTTCTTTCTTTCTTTCTTTCTTTCTTTCTTTCTTTCTTTTTTCGGGCCCTCACATCTGTATTTAGATTGGTAACTACCACAAGCACTAGCTTTTCACCTGAACAAATAGGACTGACAAGGATAAGATTAGCTCCTTTGTGCAGACCGATTTGGACACTGGGCATCCCAATGAATGGACATTTTGCTTTTGAACATCCCTTACTGGAAGCGGCAAAAAAAAGAGTAAATACCCTGATTGTATCATCTGTTAAGTGGGTCATTCCTACAAAGAGGACTGGAAAATGTGCCTTCATACTCACAGTTTCCTTCAGTTCTCCTTGCTGTAGAGTTTGACAGAGCAAAAGGGAGAAGAATGTGCGTAGAAACTTAATTCTCCTGAGGCTCTGGTAAAGTTGGGCAATCCACAAACTGGCACAAACTACATCACCACAGTGCCTAGGGTCCCATATTGCTCTGACTTTTTTGCTCCTTGGCCTCTTTCCCCAGCAGCTTTTTATCATGGTTTCAGGCATAAGTACATCCCTACCAAACAGGACAACTGCAATTTAATTAAAAAGCAGGTGATGTGAGCACAGGGAAAGTGGCCACATACACATACACTGTCATAAATAACATAAGTTTTGTGAGACCACTTTGGTGCATCCTGCTAAGGGACTGTGATGGGGGATGGATGATGCTGTTGACCTGGGATCAGAGACTCAGAGGTATTTAGGCCCCTAAATCTTACCCAAAATCAATGGGGATTAAGTGTCAAAGCTGAGCAGCTCCCTAAACTTCCCTGGAAGATCTCAGACTGAGTTACAAGGTGCCCACTCAAGTAGTGCTGCTTATCTCCACTTCCCTTTCTGACCCATATGGTTGGCATGCATTTTGGAAGGCAGGAGTTCATGTAGCACTGTGCAATTCAAGTACAAGATAGCAAAGAGGACACAGAATAAAAGAATACATGATGAAGTGCAGAGATAAAGATGAGAACGAAACATTACAGAAGTAGAAAAACAGAGACAAAAGAGAAGACGATGGAAAGGTTGGAGAAGGAATGAAAAAGGAACAATCTTTTGAAGGTCATGGACAAACAAGGGAATGACCCATCTGAGAGAACGAGGAAGGAAAAGTGACAGTTTGTTATTTAGCCTGAGGAATACTGGACAACAGAAAGGAAGAGATCTGCAGCAAGATCCTAAAGAAGAAAGAAAGAGGGAATGAAGCAAAGGAATGGAGGATGGCAGGCCCAGAGAGGTTGTTACTCTGTATTCTGCCAGCAGAATTGTTTCTGCCTTCATTGTCCTCAAGTTTTAAGGAGCAGCTCACGTGCAAAGTAGTTTGTCATTAGTGAACCTTTGCAAGACGCACCCATGTCATGATCTACTTTTAAGTTAGAAGTCTGTATTAAAAAAGCATGTCCCTGGCTGGCTGATTAGTACAGGGGACATCGAATTTCCAGAGATAGTAAGCATGGAAGAGCATCATGCCATTGGAGTTTTGGTTGCTTCAGGCCTTCGCATTTCCCTCCTGTCTCTGCCAGTGCTGAGCCAGTTCCAGTCAGATGCAGGAGTCTCAGGGAAGCAAAGCTCTTAACACATTGCATGAAAACAAACAGCTGAGATTAGGAGAACATCCAGCCTGGAGCCAGACAAGGGAGGCGCTGGGTCGACCCAGACCTATTTGTTCAGCAAAAGCTGACACAGTAACCAATTAGCCCAGAGAGCAGCTAATGTCCTTTGCCTGGTGAGGATGCTATAGGACACAGAAGAAGCTGGGTGCATTGTGGTTGGTAAGAAAAGGAATGTAAAGGGACAATGACTTAAATCTGCAAGAAACTCAGCTTCTTTTTCTGTCTTTACCATCTCAGTTTTCAGAGGTAAATTACCCTTGATGATTTAGGCCATAAAAGCTTTTGAGTCTTCTTCACCATTTAGCTGTGAAAGATGAGACAGTTCAGTTCAAATCACTAATCCGAAAACATGTTAAATAATTAACAGTATATGGTCTGCAATGCTATTTACAGTCCCATGGGGCTCCTAGTCCTCTGACCTCCTAACAGCCTTATTTCATAAACAGTGCTCTGCAGGGTTGCACATGACAAAACTTCTTAAAATAAGGAACTGTAATTCAATATCAGTCTAATCAATATGTGTAGTGGAGCAGGTAGCTTGTGCCGGTTCTTTTGGGCCTTAAGTAAATAGAGCGAGTTAAACAATAGGCAAAACTGCAGGGGAAAGAAAGGGAACGCAGTATACGCCGGTGCCAAAGCCTGAATTCATATGATGTAGTAAGCTAAGGTCACTGCCTTTGTTAAGAAAATCTTGGCAAATTGCATCTGCTGTAGAGGTCAGGCAATTATGTTCACGAGGAAACACAAACTTGCATGTTATTTAACATTTCCAGCCTCTGTAGCACAGTCCTACGTCAGTTTAAATATACAACTTCCCCAATGAGTAACAGATACTGCTGAACACACTGCTTTCGTATGGGCTCAGTTCTAACAGTGGTAGAAACATTTATAGCAAAGTTGTGTTTTCAACCTCTTTGAAATGGAAAATGGTTGAGAATGATTCAAAGAAAATTTGAGTGCTTTATTTCACCTCCTTCCAAGTTTTATATTTTATGCTAGTTTTTGCTTAACTTTGTTTTGGGTTTACTGCTCTTTTTCGGTGTTCACCATTTCCTCTCAGGTTTCTCAGTGCTCTCAGCACAGGTCAGCCTCTCTACCCTGGCTGGCTGAGTGTCCTTTATCACAATATTTGTCAAATAGTGAAAAGATAAACTAGCAGATAATCACTAAATGTTATGGGTTGACATTAGCAGCAAACTGAAATGCCAGGTCATTCAGAATCTTGCAAAATTAAAGTCTTTTCCAAGAAGCATAAGAAGTCTGTAATTTTTTTCTACTTCTAATCTTAATTCAACTGAACCAGTAACTATAGTGGGCAGATTTTGGCTGGAAATGATCTTGGCATTAGAAAAAACTCAAAGGTAGCAAATATGGCAACAATTTCTAAAAAGGTTCTTGGGAAAAATGCTTATACCAGGCAAAACGTACAAATAAAAAAGTCTAAAGAATAGCTTAAGGTGACACCTGGATAAATAGGATAGACTGGAGAAGACCAGCTCAGCTTTTGCAAAGGAAAATTGTACTCCACAACTGATGTAAGGTTTTCTGAAGGAGATAACAAGTGTGTGAACAAGAGGAATTCAGTTGACATAGCTTAACTGGAAAGCTTATGCCCAAAGGCACTCAACAAGATCACTTGTTAGAGGCGCTTAAAGAAACTAAGCTGTTGTAAGAGGGAAGCTCCTCACATTGCTTAAAAGGCAGAATGGAAGCATAAGAGCAAATTACCCATTTTCACTGTGACAGGAGATTATCAGCAACGAGGTGATAGAAGAGTAGATGAAATTCAATATAGACAAATATAAAATCCAGCACATGGGAAACAGTCCTTATTCTACCTATAGTGATGGGCCCTAAACTCAGTCTTACTCCTTAGGAATGAGACTCCAAGGTCAGGATAGACAGTGCTATAACACCATTTCAGTGCTCAACAGTGCAAGTGTTCAGATAGCTAGCTGAATGTCAGCAAAGGAACAGAGAGCAAAGCAAAGGCACATTATGCTGGCACTGTTTAAATCCACCCCCTGTCTCAAAAAGAACATAGTAGGAAGAAAAATATACAGAGAAGGGCAGAAAGGACAGTCAAAGGTAAAAGATCCCAGCTTCCACAGAGGAACTAGTTAAATAGACTAAGGTTTTTCAGCCCAGGAAAGGAAAAATTGAGGGGGAAATATGAAGTAAATGCACAAAATTTGTTGTATGGAGTAGATGAACAGTGATCAGTGAATCTTCTGATGCAAGAGTTGGAGGATATGATGTAAAATGAGCACACGACAAGATAAAAACAGACAAGGAGGTCCTTATGTGAGACATCACCATGAAGCTATTTTTAGCAAGATGTCACACATGCTGTATGTTTAAATGGGCTCAGAAAGAAACTGGATAAATTCACTTGAGAATAAAACATTCAAGCAATTAAATGCAAATACATCATTTCTTGATACTTAGCCAAGAATGGCTAGGGGCTGGAAGAGCACCCTGGAGAAGGCAAGTGTGTGCTTATCTGGTAATGATGTTCTTCCACTGATGACCACTAGGAGTGACCACACACAGAACCAGACAAACCTTTTGTCCTAGCCAGTCCAGACGTCTTACTTTTGTTTGCTCTGAGATTTATATCACAACCTTTTTATGTGTATATGAAATGAAAAATCACCTTTTTTCACTGGCTCTGTTAATCTCAAACTGCAGTCAGTTTAGGGGTGAGCATTCAGAAAATACATTGAGAAGGAATGCAATCAATTTTTTAAGGTCTCATATCTTCTGGCCTGCAAATGTAATTTGTTATACATAGATGTTCACACAACAGTTAGGAAAATGGAGCTTTCATGTGGTAGAAATTATTGGGTGCTGGTGTAATGTAGCAAACACTAATGAATGCTAATGAAGGGATCTGTTTCTGCAGACACGGTTCCATGCTGTTTAAAAGGGAGCTTCCAAAATCCTCTCTCATCACTAAGCCCAAATTCATCCATCACAGCATCAAAATGAACTGCTGGAAAACATAAGTATTGGTCTGTCAGAAGCATATCCCTGCACAGCTTTGAGGCTGAATTTGCTGTGCTGCAGTCTTCACCTTTTAGAGATCAACTCAGCCATGACTTTCAGAATAATCTGGAATGTTATTTCCCGTGGGTGAAATCCATTGAAACTGACGGATATGTTGTTATTGAAAATCCCGGTGGGGCTGAGAGTTTACTTCCAGTGCCTAAGTTTTGAGAACACCAAATGATTTAGTTGTAGTTGTGTAATCCTGAACTGGAAGCAGGGAACGGGTGATCTAAGAACAGGTTTGTCATCTCCAGCCACTAAACACTGACATGTTAAAGCTTTCATTTAAACTCAAAGCATGGAGGAAAACATATTATTGTACTGCACTAAAGATGAGCAAGTAGATTGACCCAGGAGGGAGCTGATGGTCCAGGCCAACCCAGTCCTTGGACTTGACATTGTTTTTCTGGTCCCTTGCCTTCACTGGCCTCATGTTTTTATCCTTTGCGTTCCCTGTTTCTCCTGATAAGAGTTCCACAGTTGTTTTGCTCCCTGATGCTGCCTAGGGCTCTATATTTAACCTCAATTAATGTGGGGGCCCAAACAAAGCAAAACTTATCTCCCTCATGCATTGTTTGTAAAGGGGCTGTTTAGTCTGAGGTCATGAATGCAGGCAGCTTCACAGCCTCCTCCAAAGGCAAGCAATGCTCAGGGCTTGCCTGACTCCTGCCAATGAAAACTACCTTGCAGGTTTGCTTCATATACTTACGGGGTTTTATCATTGAGGCCTTCTTAATATTCCCTGCAGCCTCATGCTTTCCATGCAGGTGTGTGACATGGTGTGGATGCAGCTTCATTTCTTGGGCTGTCTGTCACTGCCGTGAGACCATCTTGGATCTTTTGGGCAAATAAGTAAATATGCCTTTCATAAACCTCAGCAGCTCCTCTCCTGACCATAGGTTATTTTGGCCAGAATCAGGACATCTTGACCACCATGGACTTAATGTGCTTAATCAAGAGGGATGCAGACAGGATATTTAAAGCAACAGCCAATTCATGATAGTGCCCGAAAACAACAACTCATGCTCCTGAGAACTCACTTCCTTGGGTACCAAAGGCTTATAAATATGTCTTAAAGCATCTTAGCCTATATGTAGAAGAGATCTCAGCACCATTACAGCTTAGGAGGGACTTCAACTTTCTGTAATTCACTGCAGAGGTCCTTTTGGTTAATATGTTTGAGCCTTCCTCTTCTACCTGAACAATTTTGAATGTAATACAGGCAATGGTCTACCTATGCCAAACAGCATTCATCGTCCTTCACAGTTCACCATGCAGGCAAGCAGCATTGGTTCTGCACCACCTGAATGGGCAGCTGGAGTATGCTGACCTCAGGAGAATAATATTATTTTCTTTGGATCTTTTTTTAGGATTAATTCCTAAACTGCTTATTTATCTAATTTACAGGATCTGGTTGCATTCCAATTTTGCACACAAAGAAATAATAAAACCATTTAATTTCCAAAGACCTTGCTTATCGAATGCATTTTTCATAGACAAGATATTTGTTGAGCATTAGTGTATCGAGGCGTTTTTCTGTGCCTCTGCCAACAGCCACTTTTCCCTGAAGAACTGAATGTTTTTGAAATATTTTGAACCCCCACTTTCTGCTTCTCTTGCTCAATAATTTCACTTTTATTCCAAAAGCCGATCTTCTTTCATCAGATAGCAATCCATATTATGGCAACCTCCTGGAACAGAGGAATGCTACTGACAGAATGAATATTTAGGTACAGACGTAATTTTAATTTTGCTTATTTTAGTACAGGAAAATGCTACATTTGCACATTTCTAACTAGAGTATGTGCAGATGCACTTTCTGCTTAAGCTGTCCAAACCAGGTTATGTTCTACAAGCACGCGTAACTAGTCCTCCGGGTTGCTTTTTCCTCCTCGCTTTTAGCATACCAACAGCCAACAATTCCACTCAAGGTCAACTTTAGCAAACTTCCATGCATTTGCCTTTCCATGCATTCAGGCAATCTCATGTCCATCACTAGCAGATTCTGAAGGCATGCAAAAATGCACAAGGGAAATTTTATTAAAGGATGCCTTTATTATTAACTGCTTGCAGCTGCTCTGTTAAGAAACAACATTATCAGCTTCAGAAATACTGAAGCTGGTTACTAAAATGTCTAAGCTGTCTTAGTTTGAGTATATCCTCTATTTGAGCAAATGAAGTGAACAAGCATGTGTGCAAATGATCAGACATGCTGATTTGTGTGTGATTACTCAAGTCAAATGTTTAATTTGCATAACTGAATGCAAATTAGGTACAGAACTACAGGCTAATGTGAAGCATGCCATTTGGCGCCTGACAGTTTTAAACATCAGACTCCAAACCTCCATGCTTAGTGTAACTAAATCAGAGCAGTGGAATTCGGCACAGCAGATATCTATCATTTGATTCTGCTTATAATTATTTGCCAATAGGAAGGATGACATGTAAACAAGCAGCAGAACGATGAGTCTGCTTCATTTTCTGTCTCTTCAAGAGAAACTGCTGCTCTGAGCTTCTAGCATATTCTTTCTTGCCTTGTGTTTTAAATAAGAATCTCTGACAAAGAAAAGCCTACCACTGCATAGATATGCAAGGGCTTCCCTAAAATAGCTGTTTGGTAGTTTCTTTGGAAGTGGAAGTTTTCCACTGTACGTGGTCTTCAAACTATTTTTAGCTTTGTTTGTTTACAGTCTGGAATGACATATTCAATGTGATTTGATGTTTCCTAGTATTCTTGATCTGCTCTTTTCCAAGGGAAGCAGTGGAAAGCCTAGGACGTAGTAACCTGAATGCAAGACCTCGTACGAGGAAAATATTTGTAGAGAACAATCTGACACAGATTGGGACATGAACCGGATGATCTAATGGCCACTGCATTGCTGCAGCCTAATGATTCATAGTAGCAAAATGGCAAAATGGCAATTCTAATGCTATTTAAGAGCACAACAAATAGGGCTTTTTGGTGTGTTTGAAATATTGGCTGATTGTAACATACAAGAAAGCACATAAACTCTGCTCAGGATGTGTTTTTATAATGTCTAAGGTTGGGTATGAACCCAAACATTACATAAGCACATTTGGGAGCAGAAAAATAGCCAGGAGAACAAACCGTGGCTGAAGAAATCCCGAACTCCAGCCTACATACATATCTCAATTTGCTTTGCTGCCTTACATTTGAAGACCCAGGTCAGCTGAGGCTGCTACTGAACATGGAACTACTGCCTTTTTAAACTGTGAAGTACGTAAGAAAGACACTTAAAGCTCACAGAACCTAGGAGGCAAAAGGTACAGAGTTAAAACAACAGCTCTAACATCCACAGATGACTGAGTCTGAATATCCAGTTAATGATTTATGAGTGAGTGAAGCTGGCAACGCTGAGGAACTGACTCAGGAATGCTCTGCTTTCTCCATCAAGGGAAAAAGAAGCAGAGGGAAATGTCAGAGCTGCCCTTTGGATCTTCCTCATGATGGGCAGAGCCCTTTCAGCCCACACAGTGGTGTATATGGGACCATGACTGCACCAGCCCCACGGAGGGAACTGGTCCCACAGCGCACACTTGGCCTTACAGAGCTGCCAGTTCACTGTCTACATGGCAACTGAAGGCCTGTGCATGTGCCTTGTCTAGATGATGGCTCTGGCTCTGCAGCCACTAGAGGAGCAAACATGAAGGAACTCTGGACAAAGGCATCCTCACTTCTGCTGGACTATCTCAAGCCTCACGTACAAACCCTCTGAGATAAAACCCAAGCCCTGAAGTCAGAAATAAGTGTTATTTATTCAAATGTACTAAAACTATCTCTTACTACCACTCTGCGTAATGTAAAAACCAAGGCGAGAGGCAAGTATTCATCACAGGTGATGGACTGGTAGAAGATACGTTTTCTAGTGAGCTATGTGAGCCTTCTGCACGCATATTCACACAGTGCATGCATTTCTGGGAACACACTGTATATTAGCCTACAGACCCCACTGTATCACTCTAGGTGAGACAGCTGACATCAAGGACAAGGATTGTTTCTCAAAGGCAGTAGAGTCATCAAGTCTGTTCCTGAAGAACCAAGATAATGATGACTCTGAGACAGATGTAGATATGTCAGAGAACAGCAGAAATTAACGGAATCACACTTCACTATAATTCAACTAAGAATTTTACCCCCTGTCAACACAAATTCACTGGTAGATTCATAAAGATCCATATATAGGTACATATACATCACACTTGACCCATAGACTGATTTGTCTGTCTTCATTTTCCAGCCATTAAAGCCCATTCTAGTTCCATCTGTGTGGTCACAGGGCTTTCTACCTATCTGTGATTCCTAATGCAACACACAAGACCAACAAAATCAGTTCTCATCCTTCTCTTTTGTAAAAGAAACTGACTGAGACACCAGAATTCAACTCAGGAGCATTTCCTTCAATTTTGTTAGACCCAGAACAGATACGCTGCTTCTCCTCCAGTGCAATATATCCGTATGAGTTTAGACCTGCAATTCAGCTCCTGCAGCTTGACTTGTTGGCATGTGTCAGCTCAGCGATGGGCAACTTTGTGTGCATGTGTGTTTGTGCATGTGCTCATAGTCCCTGGCAAATGGGATATAATTCGAGTAACCATAAACTAAATTCTGCTTCAATGGCAGTAGGTTATTCTAAGTCACATTTCCATGCATCTGCTGGGAACTAAGAGTGTGCATATGGACAGTAAATGCTGGTAATCAGAAGAGCAGCTACTGAAGTTGTGGTAACCTAATCGAGAGTCAGCTCTATGCACATACACAAGGGGTGTTGGCTGACATAGGTCAGATTTCCCTGCCTTTGCTTGCTGATTACTTTATTCCTTTTTCAGTGATGATTCTACACAGGTCTTCAGCAGTTGCCAGATTTCAAGCACTGATTGTAACCTCACTTACAGAAAAAACCCCGAAGTTCCTTTGGCCAGGAATTGCTAACTGAAAGAGCTTGATGATTTCAGTGTACTTTGTTAGGAGTTACAATCTCCAGGGAAAAACGGAATCAGTGTCTGCAATGCAATATAAGTACACAAAAAAAAGCGAGTAGAAATAGGAATATTCCCCCAGCCAAGAATTTCTGCAGGCCGGATCTGCTGATACCCTGGTGGCTGTTGGGAATTACAGAAGAGCATGTGAGGGTTCTGCACTATGATTGACAGCCCAGCGGGTTAGTAAGAGCAGGGTACCCACCTTGGCATTTTCTAGCCTTAGGCTTAGTAAGGAAATTGCACTGACTTAAACGATAGCTGCCACTGAAAATGGTCCTGCTCCTCCCCTCCCACTCTTCCTTGTGCACTGGCATTTTTCTGGCCTCAGATGAGCTGGGCTGGAGATCTGAGCCAGCTGACAGCTCTCTGCTCATTCCTGTAAGGGCTGGTTTTCTGCTGAGTTTGCTTTCTGAACAGGTTTGCTGGTGGGGGCAGAAAACTGCCAGTGCCAGCAGAAGGGGAGCAGTGGGGGGCACAGGCAGGGTAGAGAAAGAAGCAGAGTCCTCCTTTGCTGCAGCAGTGAAGCATTAAGTCCATTTAGTGGCATCAAAGTATGAAACCATTAGCATTCCTGTCCCAGAAAGGAAGAGCAATCAATTCAACTTTAATTCTTAGGGTTTCAAATCTGACTTTTTTCCAGCAAATATGATGGATGATAATCTACTTCACTTTGCTTACTGCAAGCAGTGCTGGCAGACGATGCTGAAATGGGGCAGTGTTTTGAACCCTTCTTTTCCCTGAATCCTCACAAATGCAAACTGTCCCTGATCACATCTGTGTAAGCCCTCTGGCAAGAGGGAAAGACCAGCAGACAGTCCCACATTTGAATGCACTTAGATGCCTTGGTGCTGGGCAGGTGGGCCCTGGGCTTTGTTGACCCTCTGTGACAGGCTGAGCATAGCCCAAACCACACAGAAGGACAAGGAGGGGAAGGGACACAGGAAAAGGGAGGGATGGGGCCATGAGACTGTGATGGGAACTCGGGCATCTTGACTGCTGGCAATGCATCCTGCCCAACGTGTCCTACAGCTTCGGTGCAGACTCTATGTGCCCTTGAATGCAAAGGAGCTGCTCTGTGGACTGGTCATCTCATGGCAGCAGTGATCCTCAAAAGCTGTTTGTATGGAGTCTGACCCCCTCTGCCCAAACACTGCTTTACGCAGGTCCCAGCAACACAGAAAGTGGGCCAAATCTAACCAAATCCAACCAGTTGGTAAGCATTCACCCCTTCCTCAGTTTAAACCAACGTAAATGCTTTCTAATTGTATATCCAGATGTCTAATACAAACTAAATACCAAAAACCTGCTTCAGAAACATAAAGGTTGCAAGTGATGTGAGGCATGTGGAGTTCAGGTTTACATTGCTCTCTTGCCTGTGCTGCTATGCTGTTGTGGTCTCACCCCAATGTCTATGGGGGTTCCAAGACTAATCCATTAGTGCTGCACGATGTATGTGGAGCAGTTCAACTGCGTGACCTAGAAGAACATAAATCATCTCTGACACAGCAGCTAATTAAGCCAGAAAGAGCAAAACAGCCTCAGTGATGAACCACAACAACCTCATCTTATTTCAACACTCCAGGCTTGTGAGGTGTCCTCAGCTTCTCAAAGCCTCCTTAACAGATTTTCCATGGAGTAAATGGCACATCAGCCCCCACATATCCAACAAATATAAAAATGGAGAATTGAGAGGTCCCGAATCTCCAGTCTGCACTTCTATTCTCCCTCCATCCTCCCTCTCTCAGCCATTAATACTACTTTTTGTTATCAGCTGGCAATTTGCTGACCTCTCACTTCTTCCCAACAGCTGCAGCTTACACACTTTGCCTAACATTATTCCAATGAAAGTTTAATGAGATCTTTGCTTGAAATAACCTAATGAAATAGGGGTACCAATTAATCCCTTTGGGCCAAAGTCAGTTCCTCTTTATTTCTGTTCTCTAAAAGAGGCTGTAAAAGTCCCTCCTGCAGAGGGTGGTCCTGTGGAACTTCATGGAGATTAACCCATGAGGTTCGACTGAAACTGTGTGATAGGGAGTTTTCAGTCAATTTCCACTGCAGAAACACTGATTTGTCAAAACCAATATACTTTGTGGAAATTATTTCCAATGAAAAAAGCATTACAGAATTTCAGTGTTATAAGAAACCAAACCAAAGTTTTCTGAGGTAAAATGAAGCCAAATGTTAAAATAGAACAATTCACCAGGACACAGAAATTCAGACTTTTCAGCTGGTTTAGCAGAAACCTTCAACCATGTGAATAGTTTGACTTCCCTGAGTACTTCTCAGCAGGTCCTCAACAGCATCCACCTTATGCAGCTGCACAGAACTGCTTGAAGCCAGGAGACCTTAATGTAGAATTTGTCTACATCCATATGCAAAGCCAGACACAGCAATGCCACTCACTGATTTCATCAGCCCTGGATGAGATGTTGCAATACTCTTCAGGACTCTGGACATGGGCTCTGCCTCCACTGTAGATCACAGGTCAAGCACTGGGATATTTGGTGAGGTTAAATGCTTGCTGGATGGCTGGGAATGGCTGGGCTGCAGTAGCACAGACCTCTGGGCTGGCTCTTTGATTCTACCGATCTAAATCAATCTGGGATCTCCCTGACACTGCTGTTGGATGGCTTTTGCTCTCTGAATTAGCTCATTTAATGTTCATGTATCTCAACACAGTGCTGCAATCTGCAGTGTAGACAGAGCATTATTTCTAACCTAAATTTATCCAGCTTCAGTTTTCAGCCACTGGATCCTGTTATGTCTCTGTCTATCCATTCTAAAAACCTTCTATTATTAGAAATAAGCTACAGAGTTGAACAGATCACATCCATCATCACTTTATGATCCTCCCACTGTTTTCCTTGCTTCTAAACCACAATCCCTCTTCTCTGCATTTGGGTCTCCTCTCTCAGCCTCTATCTTACAGTGGGGAAGCAAGTGTAAGGCTGCAAGTGTGGCAACGGCTGGGAATGAGGTTCTGATTGCAAGAGGGCAATCAGAGGGCAGAAAGTACTGGCAACTGCATTTGTTGTGTTGCTGGGTACAGCATGACTGCAGGCATGCTTGCATTATGTCAGTGTTTCACATGGTTGGTGGTACCTGAAAGATTATGCTAGCTTTGGCTTGATTTCTCTCTCACCTGATAGGCATTTGGCTTCTGTCATGCTCTTCTTGGTTTTAGCAGTTATACACCAATAAAAGTACCTTGTCTTCTCCCCCAGATTGTCCTCCAAATACTTAAGTAAAGCACGCTACATAAAACCACCTCCATCATCCCCCTGACTGTTAAATCACGACTGCTTTGGGGAGAGCTCAGATATGGATCTCGTCCTGCGAGATCAGGTTCATCCACAGGAACGAGGAGAATCCTTTGTCTGCAAAAAGCAGTTTGCAAAGTTCAGAGCAAGTTTCCTGCACGGTCCTGATGCTTGTGCTCTGCCCACACAGCTGAACTGAACAATGAACTGTGGGAAACATTCCTCTGCCGCTCTCGCCGAGCTGCCAGAGCGGGATGCAAAGCTAGGATTTATAGAGTTAAGAATTACACAAGGTTATATGGCTGTATAAAATGCAATTAAGATGCAAAGAATATTTTACAGCCTGGCTGCATCAGTGTCATAGAATTTAATAGCTGACTGTGTGTTTTTCCATTTCCTAGAGCACTCTTTAAAAGCTGAAGGAAATGTATTAAAAGCCAACGAGATTAAATTATACATAGTTCCTATTACTTTGCTCTTATAACAGGACCTCACATGGACACCTCAACCTGAAGCATAGGAATGATGAGGTTATTTTTGCCATAAGCCAAACATATGTCCTTTAGGTTATGCAAGAAATATTTGTGGTCCCTGCTGGTGTTGTCAGCAGGTACATCATATATTAGATTCCCAAATACACAGAAATATCCTGCTATTAAAGGTAAACAAAAAGGATTTAACAGGTTGGACTAATGAATTTCAGGAACTGATTATCCATGGCAGTATGATACTGGCTGACGTGTTAAAAACAGTGAAATAATGTAGGACCTTGCCTAAATAAGATTTATACACAGTGCCAGCAAGCTGGCAAAAAATAGCAATAACCTTTTAAAACATTAATTTAGGCTTTTATTAGAATACAAAGAACCTCCAGTTTTCGAAAGCAGGCATTGTCTCCCCTTTTAATTTCAACAGCACCGTGGCTTGAATACAACACAGCAGGGTGTGTGTTTTCTAAAGTTCGGTTATTATCAGAGTGCTCAATGCAGTTTGCCAATAAGCCTTTATTTGGCAAAGCTTAAAACTGCTGACAAATGAGATTCTTCCTACAGCAGTAAAACCAGGCACAGTTAAATATGCCTAATTACAAAAACACACCGAGAACCACCGTGAAGTACTTTCATCACTGAGAAATGAAATGATCTCTGCATCGCAACTGAGGGGCTGGCGTCCCAGTGCCATCTAACCACATGGGTTAAAAACACAGAAACCCCAAAGATCTGCAGACAAGCTCCTGCCTGGCTTATGCCTCATGCAATCCCATCTCAGACAATGGTCCCACCCTGCCCTCACTCAGCGTGCAGGGGCTCCTGCAGTCATGCTGGCTTTAGCAGCTGCCCAGCCACAGCCATGTGGGTGCCCCATAAGCAAGCGTAAGCATTGTAAGTGTAAGCAGAGGGAGAAATCTGAAATGACATTTATAGAATCATAGAACAGTCAGGGTTGGAAAGGACCTTAAGATCATCCAGTTCCAACCCCCCTGCCACGGGCAGGGACACCTCCCACTAAACCATGCCACCCAAGGCTATGTCCAACCTGCCCTTGTACACCACCAGGAATGGAGCATTCACAGCTTCCCTGGGCAACCCATTCCAGTGCCTCACCACCCTCACAGTAAAGAATGTCTTCTTTATATCCAATTTCTCATCTTGAACCCTAAGTTTGATGAACTGATTGTTTTCCCACAAAAGTTTGGCAGTGCTTGATCTTCAGACCTCTGCCACTCACTCTGCATAGGTGTGAACTGATATAGAAACAAGAATATAATTAAAACCTTGAAACTAAATGAAAAAGTAAATCTGTGTAAAATGAGGTAGCTCTTCCTGTCTTTCTCCAAGGGAAGACAACTGGAAGACTAACGAACTTGTTTCTTGTCTCTGATAGTGCAGGATAATGTGCAGTTTGGGTTCAGATGTGAAGCTCACACTGAGACAATTATACTTAGCACTGATGAACTCTATCCTAACTCCAAGGGAATTACTAGTGTTTTGTGGGAGATTAATTTGCCCACTTGGGCTAAAGGTTGTTTCTAATGCACCTTTCTGTGAATATACCTTTCGCCCAGCAGCATTTGTGGGCTACTTGTGAGCAACAAAAGAATATAAGCAATGAAGAATCACAGTGACCATGACTGAGAAACAGAGAATGTTTAACAACTGCATTTTGATAGGGGGACAGAGTCCATTTAGTTGACAGAGTATAAAATTTTCAAGCAGAAAGTTGACCTCAATTTCAGGACACTTAATAAAATTCCCAGGCAAAACAAAAGACAAACAGGAATAAATCAGTACACTCCTATGCAACATTGCCATTTCATGTCAATGCTGTATTTTTTGCCTATTTTGAAGATTTCATATTTACTAGAAATATTTATAAAAACTCATTAGGAACCACAAAGGGAGCAGCTCACTAAAACAAATGCAAGTACCCAGTAAAAATGCCAGGGCCTCAAATAAAATGTCCTATAATATAATGGAGTGTCTTGTTTCTTACTGTGCCCTGTTGCTTCCTCCAGCTACAGTGAGTGTCCCCAACTGGGGATCTACAGTTGCTGCCACAGTGTGCCTCAGTCACTCGGACTGTATTTAAGATGGAGCTTAAGTGTTTAATGTTTATTCTCACTGCTTTCAGGATCAAAGTGTCTGCATTTCTAGCATAAGCTTCCTGAGCATTACACCCCTAAACTCAAATTTCAGTTTGAAAACTAAAGTTGGTATATTCTCAGTTCTGAGCTAGCTGAGGTCTGATACATTTGAGCCTAAATAACATCAGCAATCTTGTCAGAAATGCCTGAAATGCCTAAGGAACCCCAATTTCCCTCTTCAAAAGCATTTAAGTCATACGGGAGCACCAATTTAATAAAGAATCAATTCACTCAGGCTCCCGAGTGCACCGAGTCACTTGTGAAAATAAGCCTCAGCCTCTAAGGTCATGTAAATGCTTTTGAAAACTTTACACGCCATCTCAAATTCACCTTAATTGTATTGATAACAGAGTTCAGGCTGAAACAGGATTCCTGGGAATGATGCGCAACCAAAAGAGGATTCTGGTTTCATTGTGGGATCCCGGGTTAGGCTTGCAGAACTGGCAGGGGGAATAGAGGAGCTTTTCATTGATCATAGGGGATCTGTAGATAATTGAAACACAACAACTGAGCTCTAGATGTGGCTCTTTCTGAAAAGGGCAGCTGTTAAAAGGCTCGGGGAAAGCCTGAGGAGAACAATACCCAATATATTAGCCTGTAAATTAACAGCTGCCCTGAGGAGGGTCAGTATTAGACGTATGGAAAGTGCACTGTTCAGGTCACTCCAAGTTATGCTTATACCTAGAACTAAACTCCTGTTTATGATGTGATCGTAAACGGCTGCAATGTGAGCACGTGGAGGAGTGTGCTGTGGTCCCCCAGGCCAGAGGAGCAGCAGGACGTTCAGAAGTCAGCAGCAGAAGAGATGAGGCAGAAGTACGGACCAATGCATGGGAGTGGATTGGAATCCGTTGGAATCAGGCAGGATTAATTCATCCTGCTTGAGCACTGAATTAAGGTGCCCAGCTAATATAAACACCTTGGGAGCATTATTATGCACAGGGGTGTTTCAAACCAGGGATGGATGTAAAAAGCTGGGCACAAGTAACGCATAGTCAGCGTGTGCCAGCAGAGTTGTGGTAACTCTTGACCTGTGCACTTTAGCCCAAAAGCTCATTTGCCCTAAACTGCCCTGTGACAGGTTAGAACTAAGCTGCATTTGTTGCATGCTGAGAGGGGGCACACAGATAGCCCCAGAGCTGAGCTCAGCCTTGGTAACTTGTTTACAAAGCCAACTGCTAAGGCAAATAGAAAAAAAGCCAACATTTTGGATATTAGCAAAAAGTCCTAACTGAGATGTACTGGCTTTTATTATTGTGTCTCTGGGAAGATGTGGAAGGCTTATTGCTTGAGTGTTTAAAAGTAGACTGACAAAATACAAGACAGTGTACAAGGAATAACTGAACCAGCAAGATTAGTTAGATGCCCCAATGGTCTAGACAGCTTTCTTCATCTCTTATTTCTGTGACTTTCAGATGACTTTCTGAAGAGTATTGGGTGAAAGAGCCTAAATAGAACAGAAGCCTCTCAGCTTCCCTTTTGTTCCAGGATTCCGTTTAGTGGGCCATTTTTTAAACCTCTCTGATGTTAGGAGAAATGTTTTCCCACTTGCTGTCTAAAATGGGGAGTGACAAAATGCCCCGAGAAAAGACGTTCTCATAGCATTTCCAGCTGGGACAAGACACGAAGGTTGCCAAAAACCTCGTGAGAAAGTTTATTATCAAGAGATTTCCTTCCCCATCTTTCAAAGCTCTGCTCAGCACTACAGTATTGCCAAAACTGACTCCAAGCTCTGCTTCCCCTGAAAGCTGTCCGTCATTCCTGCTGCAGTTTTAGGCACAACTGCAACACATGGGAGAAGTGAGGCTGCTGGGCAGTGTCAGTGAGGGCACTGGAAGGTGGAGCTACTCCTTGGAAGGCAGTGGTGGCCTCAGTAGTGGGGTACAGGCAGGTCAGGACACCCCTCAGCCTGCTCTGACTTTGCAGCATGGAAGCACATGGTTCAGCTCATGCAACTGTATAAGACAGTCCAAAGCAAAACCACCTCATAACACATTATTGGGATAGACTGAGTGTCCTTGGCACCAGCGGAGCTCTCCTGTCCCATCACATCACTTGCTAATCCTTGCTAAGAGCCTGACTGGTTGTGTTTCTACTTATGCACACACTGCCGTGATGCTGCCCTCCTTGTCTTGCTCCATGAACTTTACTGAGCTCAGTGCTTCCCCAACAGATCACCTTCATAGTGCCTTGAGTTCAAACAAAACACATCCTGCAACATATCACAGAAAGACTGCAACAAGTACTGAGGTGCGTCTGGAGCCTGGAGTGTCTCACCACCATATTACTTACAAATACATATATATTATTCCAAAAGGAAACTATTATCCCCCAAATGTGCTCCTGTTCAGTAGAATAACACCACTTCTTTTATTTCAACATGAAATGGAAAGGCTTTTGCTCTTCACAGGTTTCTTCTCACTCCCCTTTCATAGAGATATCATGGGGAAAAAAGAAGAAAAAAGAGGAAAAATAGAAAGTAAAACTGGAGGATAAAGAAATTTCATTTATCAGCTTCAGGTATCTTTATCAGGCTTTTCACTTCTAATCTTTTAATCCAAATCAGAAGATGTAAACACGAAGCTTTCTGGTAAGAGTTTCACTTCTGCAAAGGACCTCCTTCTTAAAAGATCAGCATATTCATAGGAAAAAAACCAGCTATGTACAACACACAGCCAAAGCCTTGGCCTTGGGGCTGCACAGGTTTTAGTTTACAAGAATTAGAAGTCTAAACACGAGACTGCAAACGTTCTTTGATACTGGACTGATTGGAAAAATCCCAAAAGCCTTGAAGAGGAAAGATGTATATTTAGAATTAGCAAGGAAAACAGCAATTAAATACAGTAAACAATAATTAAAACATTGCAATATAAAGACTAGGATGCTGGAAACTTGCATCTACTAAAGATCGTATGAACAGCATGCTTTTTTTTGGCTCAAACCACAATGCCCAAGATATCATTAGAAAGGACGATGTGGAAGAAATCTGGTTTATACCCATGTTACTCTTACTTCATGACAGTTACAACTGATTTCAGTGGAAATGTACTGCGTTAAAGCTAGGGGAATAGTAAATCAGACCTCACTTGGAGTATTGCGTACAGTTCTGGTGTCCTTAACATCAAAAGGACATGAAACTGTTGGAACAAGTCCAGAAGAGGCCATGAGGATGATCATGGGACTGGAGCACTTCCCGTATGCAGATAAGCTGAGAAAGTTGGGGCTGTTCAGCCTGGAGAAGAGAAGGCTGCGTGGAGACCTCATAGCAGCTTTCCAGTAT
>JANRGW010007249.1:0-34181 GCA_024733675.1 Psilopsiagon aymara
TGAGGCGCTGGCACAGGGTGCCCAGAGAAGCTGTGGCTGCCCCATCCATCCCTGGCAGTGTTCAAGGCCAGGTTGGAGCAACCTGGTCTGGTGTGAGGTGTCCCTGCCCATGGCAGGGGGTTGGAACTGGATGGGCTTCAAGGTCCTTTCCAACCCAAACCAGTCTGGGGTAATACATGGTAAGGATTATCCCTTTCGTCAGTTTGGATCAGCTGTCCTGGCTGTATCCCCCACTACAACCTTGCTCACCCCCAGCCTAGGTGAGCTGTGAGGTACGCAAAAGATTTGAGCTGTCAACCAGGTGACTAGTTTCTCCAGTGCTGGAATATTGGCTGCACACTCCTCATCATTCCTGCTGCTTTCTGAGTATATTTTCCGTCTCCATAGATGGTTTTTGAGATTTAGGACCAGGGTGGAGTGTTCATAGGGTGGATGAGCTGTGGGTTTGTACATTGGCATCGTGATGTTTCTTCTTCCTTCTTTTCTTTACCTTTCATTTTGGTTTTTTGATTGCTGTCGTTGAGCTGTCATTTGTGTGAAGTTCTCTCCTAACCTGGGATGGTTAGCTCATATCTGAGGTTAATGCTTTTTTCCCCACCATGTGCATTGCTCTTAATTTCAGATACAATCTTTCTCCCTCCATTTATGCAGATTCCCAACCTATGAACAAGTTTCAGAGCTCTCAATATTTAGCAATTATCCACAGGATTTATATTGCGTTAAAGCTCTTTTCACTCAGTCATTATAATTGGACAATTTTCACACTTAATAGAGGAAAGATATTTGGAAGGTGATTGGGGGTGGGTAAAGGGATGATTGCACTCCTTTTTAATTAGAGTTTTACCTGGTATCATCAGCTTCAGAAATCACATTACTTCTGTTACACCCCTTTCCTTCAAATGTTCCTCAGCATTTGCTGCCTTTCTCCTGCATTTTAAGTAACGCAGCAAAAGTAGTTAATCTTCTGGATTGGCAGCTGGCTCTGGTGTGAATAAAGTTAAACAAATTGAATTCTTGATCTTTCATCATCCATCCTTCGCTGTTCTTATCAGTAACCGGTAAATCTCACCTCCCATGCTTCAGGTGGTTTTTTTCCCCATCCTGACACCTTAAGCACATTTCACTTTATTTAGTTCTCCTGTAATCAGATTGTAATTTTTAAATATTCCTATATAAAATAAACATAAATACATCTGTGACATTACTTATATTGGAAATCTCCATGTCTTTGTGATCTCATAAGTGTTCTTCATACTGGATGGTGTGACATAAAGGAGAAATGTGTGTGGTGCCAGGAATCATGGAATCATCTGGGTTGGAAAGGACCTTTAAGATCATCAAGTCCAACCCTTGCCTCAGCACTGCCAAGGCCACCACTACTGCATGTCACTGAGGGCCTCGTCTGCACAGTTTGTGAGCACTTCCAGGGATGGTGATTCCACCAGGAGTTATGGATCAGTTGATTACGAACAGGGGAAGAGGGGAGAACAGCAGCTTTGGGAAGAGGCAGGGCTGCTTTTGTTTATCACTGATGCATGCCCTGGGCCTGCCTGGAGCACAGCTCTGCAGCCTTCCCTCACTGCCACCCCGACTTGCCCAGTCATGGAATCACAGACTGAGCCAAGCAGGGGGCACGTGGAGACCTTAGGAAGAGAAGGGCATGTCGCACCATGCTGCCAATGTGTGAAATGCAGGGGTTACAGAAAGGCTGAGAGTGATGATTCTTCCTAACATGAGACTTCACAAGCCCAGAATCAAATTATATCCTTTATTAACTAGAATTTCTAGGACTAAATCCTGACCTTACCATAGTTCATGTGAAAGTCATGAGGAATTTTCAATGGGTGACATGGAAACAAATCACCATCAATGAACATGTTCACCCAAGGTGATTAATTTCTTAATTTCAACATTTATTTTGTTTATATAGAAGCAATATTAAAGAAAAACTTTATTTCTTCCAGACTTTGTGTTTGTCAGCCTGGTTGAGATGAATCTGTCAATTTACTGTTCCTGCTAGTGCAATATCAAGGCAAAGAGAAAGCATTTCAGGAAAAATACGTACTGGACTAAAGCAGAGATATGTGCTTTTAGAACAACATTACTGATCTTGTGACCCGTTTTACTGTGACGTTATTACTGTTCTGTCAAACAACTGAGGTATATGTCCCAAACCCATCTAAATAAATATTGGTGTAGGAATGTGGCAGTTGCTGACTGTATATTTATTGACCTGCTGCATTCTGATGACTAAGGTGCTAAGCTATTGTGTGCTTCACAGCAGAGCTCGTAAGAGTATTAAACAGCCATGATAATGCTTGCTGAATGGCAGAGGTTTCCACATTATGCTTCTGAACTCATGATTTATCTAGAAGTTTGCCTGTTTTAGCTTTAGTCATCTGTAATACATTCCTTACAGTAATGGCTTCCTGAAGAGTTTGTACTGCGGATGGTAATTAGATTTTAAAATGTTAGTCTTGTACAAAGCAAAACAATTTAAATTGTAATATTCTGCTTTGGACTTTCTGGTTTAAACCGTAGTCATTTATACATTGGTTTATTTGCTTAATTTCTAAATATATCTTGTTCTATAAAATGATGGGTTTTTTAAGGCAAGCTTAAAAATCTAGCTTTGCTAAAGTAGATTTATAGTCAAATATATGCCAAAAGATACCATGATCCAATCTTAGTTTACCCACTGGAACTTTCTAATTACAATTATTACAGTAGGATCATCTCAAAGACTCAGCTGCAATTTCACAAGTTTCTTCTTTTCCTTCTTAGGTTTGTCTTTCAAGTCCCCTGTTTGTATTATCGCATTCAGTTCCTGTCTTTTGCTAGTTTTGAGCAAGTAGTTCTTTACTGCCCATATAAGTTACAGGAAGCAAAACTGTGCCCTAGAACTGTCGTCTTTCCCTTTCATGTGGTTCTTTTCAAACTCCTGCCTACCAAATAAAACAGCCTGATGAAATATCATGATACCAAATACAGTGTCTGACAGTTTTCACTCTGCAGTTTAACTGATGTCCATAAATTCATCCCTGTGGCAGATCCTTAAGCGCTGTTTGGTGGGTGACATTGCTTTTAATTTCTTATTCCTATGTCATGTGATTTGATATGGAGCATGGCAATGAGTTTAATTTCTTTCAGTTACTTGAGTAAAGTATCCTTTCTGCTTGGGGCATCCTTTCTGCTTGGGGCATCCTTTCTGCTTGGGGCATCCTTTCTTCATTTCACTAAAGCAGAAAGGACACGTGCAAGGGTCGATGGCTCATTTTTCTACTGCAGAGAAACAAAATTATTCTGTAAAAGGTCCAGTTCATTTCTTCCTGTATTTTGTGAAGCATTTTCTTGCTCTGTAACAAGTAGTGGAGCAGGATTTGTATTCACTGCACGTAGCTATCTTTAGGGCTCACATCTGGATGGCACTGCAGGAGCATATTGCTGAAAGCAAACAGACTGGTTTTGATGGTAACAATGGAGACTGAGAAAATGCTGGTTCCATTAAAAAGGGGGGAGTGAGAGGGATGTCCAATGCAGTCCATTTAATGCATAACTCTCTAGAGAGTGAAGTGGGGATTATGCCTGCTGCCCTTCTTATTGAAGACTGGTATAGAAGATGCTTGGTGGGTGAATTATATCTCCATAACAGACGCTGTATTAGTCATGAATCCGTTTCTAATTATATCTTAATGATCTCAGCCACAAATAGGAAAACAAAAATCTTTGTCTCCCTGAGTGGTTACCTTAGTGGCTGCAGGATTGGCAAGGTTTAGATTTTCCATCTCCTCTCACTAAACCCAGGGGACTTCATTGTGAGAAATGAGACTTGTTTATGATGGTGAATTAAATTGCTGTAAAAGGTTATTTCAACAGACAGTTGGGAAATCATAATAAAATAATTTAGTAAAAATGGGAGCTAGAGTATGCTTAATGAAACATGATTAGATTTAATTTTCTTGCTATTTCAATCATTAAAGGTACATTATCCTTTCTCAGACCTCATTTGGGCTCTTTGCCATGGACCCACTCTTAGTAACAGCCTGGAACTTGCGTGTTCCATTAGGATATGAAAATAGCTAATAATACCATACTCTCCTCTCCCTGGCTTTTGTAACATTTCTATTACCAGCTTTTCAGCTATGTTTTAGCTGTTTTCTTCTTTCATCCTTTTTTTCCCCTCTCACATCCATTGTACGCATTTTTCAGTATGAATAACTGTTCAGGGAGGATAGATTGAATGAAGAAAAATAGTTAATAACTGTAAAATGTCTTATTATAAGTAATTAAAAAATTAACTCCTTTATCAATAGGACCTCATGTTCTAACAAAGTATTTTAATCAGTTCAAGTGAAACAAGTCTATGCTGTCTTAATCCAGTGGTCCAATTACTTGGGGGTTTTGGGTTTAGTGTTTTGGTTCTTTTTTCCTTTTACAGTGCAATCACACAGTGTGTGACATTGTATATGGGCTAAAATGGCTTTCTGGCCTCCAGTGACAATAAATGCGGTCCTTGATGACATTTTATGCCTCTCAGCATCAAAATGCTACTTTGATCTAACAGTATCCATCTCCTTTTCAGACTCTGAGTGCATATGAGTCTGAAACTTTGGTGCTCGACAGCTTGGGTAGAGCAGCAGGACCTTGCTGGTAGCAACTGGTCATGGCTCCATGGGTTTCTGGACTCTCGAGCGTGTTGTTTGAGGAATGAGGTATTTGGGTTATTTTGGTGTTTCATGATGTTATTCCTTTTTCTATGTAGGTTCCACCGAGAGGCTTTCTGTGTTCAGGTGAAATTTCTGTAGAAAGTGGCATTGGAGGCAGTGGAGAAAGGTAGACCCCAGTTTGGCCAGTAGCCTGCTAGTCAGGAGTGCTTCAGGGGAAGTGGCCAAGTGCAGATCCTAAATTCGGAATCACCCAGAAGGAAAGGCTGATGGTGGGTTTCTGAAGCTCAAAATCAGTATTCTGACTGCTAAGCAAAATGTTTTACTGCCATCTCTCATTCTCTCCTCCTGAAGTTGCTTCCATTTGTATATATTAAATTTTTCTTGTAGCAGAGGCTTCTGATGATCTGGACTTTCACTTAACATGAGGAGGAATGAAAGAACTCCAGTCCTCTACACTTGGTGTGAGATAGTGAACCATTGTGGACTGCAGGTAGTGTGAGAATGTAGGGAGTGTGTCCAGCACACACTGGGAATGCTCTTTTGAAGTCTTCAGTGTTTGTGAAAATGGAAAATCTGTCTCTCTCTTGAATCAAAGTGAAGTTTCAGTCATTCATTATTCAGTGTTGCTGGCATAGACGCATTTGAATTTTGTATGTCATAGTTAAAATAATTTACAAGTAAATGTGTGTGTATATGTGTGTGTACGTATGTATTTTTAATGTATCCTGCCCTCCTTTTAAAGCAATAGATATAAATTCTCATACAATCATTTAATATCTGTTTAGTACCGAAATGAGCTACATGGCAGGGGAGGAGAAGGTCAGTCTTTTGGGGGTTGGAAGGAACAGTGTTCCCAGTGCCTTTATAGAGTATCTCCTTATGTTTCCAGGCAATAACTTCCTTAACAGTGATGGAGAGCATGAAGATTTTAATTGAACCTGTGCTCAAACACATGTTGATGACTGGAATATAGCTCTGTCATTAACTAGGATTTATTTTTATAGCCTATACTAATTTTCAAAGCTGTATTCCTAAAGTTCATTTCTTGAGTCAATATGTAGGCACTAAAATAGAAATGATTATGAGGGGAGAGGTGGGGTAAGGCTATGAAAAAAACTGTAATAAATCATTTGAAGATTTCTGTGAAAGACGTGCCAATTAAAAATGGAGTTCAACCTCTTATTAATAATAGCAATAATAAAATGCAGACTAATTTCCCCTGTCTTTAAGAAGTAGGATGTTTTTAGAAGAGTTTCCTATTTTGTCACTGTTAGTCACTCTCATTGTCTTTGATCCATCTGTTAATCTCCTATAAAAATTGAATGAATTATGGGTGATATCATAGGTAGCTGCAGGAGGTGTACTTCCTTTTAAGTCATAGCATCTGATACTGTTTTGTGAATGCTTATGAGAAGAAGAAATGGTGTCCTTGTATTCTTGTAGATCTGATTTAAACTTCTAAACACTCAGTTGTGCCTTTGCTCCTCTTTGACATGCAGGAGTTGGAGACAGGACAATTGAGAGAGGGTTTTCAGGAGCGGTACTTGACGAGTGCGCAAAGAGCATCTTGGGGACTACCAACAGGGTATCAGCTGGCCCTGGAGTGCTCAGTATAGCTGTACCATCAGGTTTTCACACAGTCTGCTGCCTGGCACTGTTGAGATTGCCACCATGGGAGCAGAGCCCGGTGAATTCCAAAATTCACCCTGCTATACTTTTTAATGCACTGAGTGAAGAAATTTCTGGTTTCTGTCTGTTCTTCCTAGTTAAATATTCTGGGTGATGAGAACTGTTCATGCTGTATGTCCGTTTCTTTAATAGTACCTGTGAAAACGTTTGTGCTTTCACTCAAGTGACTTAAATCATAGAAACACAGATTGGTTTGGGTTGGAAGGGACCTTAAAGCTCATCCAGTTCCAAGCTCCTACCATGGGCAGGGACACATTCCACTAGACCGTGTCATCCAAGGCTCTGTCCAACCTGCCCTTGAACACTGCAGGGATGGGGCATTTACCACTTCTCTGGGCACCCTGTGCCAGCGCCTCAGCACCCTCACAGGGAAGAACTTCTGCCTTATATCTAATGTAAATATAGCATCTTTTCATTTAGACACCATCTTAAATTCACAAAGATAATAATCTTTTGGCACATACATGTGCATGTTTGTTTCTAATAATAATTGTTGTTATTATTGCCATTCTTGTTAGCTGTCATTTCTCCTTTTTACTTCTTTCTTATCAGTTGTGGTTCAGATGCCGCTTCATAGTTCAGCATCACTGTCAGATCACTGTCAGCTAAGGAAACAGTTGTCCTCCAATGTCAGTGAATTCCAGTGGCTGGAGGATAAAATTCCTGTTGTTGATGTTGCATTCATGCTGTCAGGAATTTGGAGAGCTAAAATGGGGCTGTCACTTCTTAAAGTATTTTTCTGCAAGCCATATCTGAAATATGATGGCGAAAGTGAACTTCATCATGTTCACTTTTTCTGGGCTCACAGGTAGAGACAGAGTAAGTATTTAAATGCAAAACAAATGAAAGTAGAAAGATCATGATGAAAGGAAAAAACATTCTTTCTGTCTCAGGCCACAGGCAGAACTAATTTAAAAGCCAACTCTGTGGAGTCTGGAAACTGCAGCAACATCCTAGAATGATATAAGCAAGAGAAAGGTGCTGGTATTTAGCCTTGAAGTTCTACTTTTTTAGTCTTTAGATTTTTCAGTCTTTCGTCTTAACTATATGCTGTTCCTCTGGTCAACAATAATAAAGCAAAATCATGTAACTTCACACAGAATTTGGCTGAAGAATGGGATTGGTGGCTTGTTTCTTGAATGCCAAGTTAGGCTGATGAGTGGCTCATATCTTTGTAGGAGATTTTTAGATAACAGTAAGCTTTCTTCCTGTTGTACCTGCAAGAGAAAGTGTGATTCTGCTTTTTGCATAGAATAAGTAACTGTACTTCCTTTTATTTTTACTTTGCTTATTCCAGGTCAGAAGTCCTCTGGCTATGAATCCAAACTTTTCCCTCCAAACATTCCCAAATGTTGCTCTTTGTATTGGACTTGTTTCTCTGAGAGCAATGAGATTTTTGGTGGTTATGAACACTGCTTTTTTTAGGCCTGGATTCACAAATACTTGTTTTTGTAAACTAACATTAAGAGAGGTAGCAAAGACTTGAAGTCTTGTTTAGCTTAAATATGTATATCAAATCCACTTACTCTAAGAGTTTTAATTGCTTGTGGCACATAGAATTAGGTCCTCTATGAATTCTAATCTTGCCTTCAAATCCTGAATCTTTGCCCCATTATCGTAGTTCAGTTCTGTTCAGACCATTGCTTTTCACTTTCACCCCAGCTCCTTTTAATCTTGGACTTCATATACATAGTTTGGCATAAGAAGAAAACACATTCATCCTTGAGTTCTTGAATAAGTGATAACACTGTGTTTATCAGGCACTATTAACATGAGATGGAGTTGAGAGTAGAGATGATACCCCACTGATTTATGGAACAAACTTCACAGATGTAATTTGCTTATAAACTCTCTTCCTATATTTCACAAAGGTACTGTAGTATACCTAAAATATTTTTCATTTCCTGCATTTTTAGTATTTAATAATGTGGTTATTGTAAAGGTTTGCTGCTGTTCACAGTCCTTAACTAAGTAACTGGAAAAAACCCAACCTCACAAACTACAAACCCAACACATATGTGAGAGTCTATCATCCATTATACTTCTTTTCAGTGTTCAGCAATCCAAAACCAGTCAGTAGTGCTAAAATGGAGGAGATGCACAATTCTGTAACCTTCTGCCATATCAGAAAGAAGAGGGGAGGCTTTTGATGCCCAGAGAAGCTGTGGTTGCCCCATCCCTGGCAGTGTTCGAGGCCAGGTTGGAAGGGGCTTGGAGCAACCTGTTCTAGAGGAAGATGTCCCTGCCCATGGCAGGGGGTTGTAATTGGATGAGCTTTAAGTTCCCTTCCAACCCAAACTGTTCTATGATTCTATGATTTGAAAGGGAATTGTAATTTAAGTGTTTGGCCACTTGTGTTTTGTCCTGGCTTGACCATGACTATTAAGCAAAGATCATGTGAACTGTAATCTCCCTATAGTATTTCCTTAATATTATAGCTACCACCTTTACTCTTGATAGTTAATGGTTGTTGAATATAACCCAAAACCCACTGTGTTGGTAAGTAATTTAACAAACTGTAATTTGCAATGAATAAACACAGCATTTTATTAGGTAGAGCTTTCACTTATAGCAATTGGTTCATAATTTCTTTTGCCTTATCTGCCTAGTGCCACAGTAGGAATATAGGTTCTATTCTGAATCCTTCAAACCTTTTCCAGTGAAAAATGTTAATGTGATCCTTTGGGTAAGTCTAATGAATCTATGTTTTTCAATTAAAAATGTCACCAGAAAATTCCCCACACTCATCGAAACCTTTTTCCTTGAGGTGACAAAGTGCCATTTACATTAAAGCAAAATCCATGTGGAAAAAAAAGATGTCAGTTCATTGGTACCTGTCATTCTGAAGCCATTCAAGAACTAGCCTTTAATTAATGCTAAAAACAAGTCTGAGAAGTGAATATTTTGGGATGGAAATTTCTTGATGTAGTGGTTTATTGCAGCTCCCAAGTGGCTTTGCAGTTCATATGCTTCACTGATACTTGAGACTTCTCCAAAGAGTCTCCAGATTTATGTAGTTACTGCCATGGTGGTATCAATTACTTCTAAAGCTTCATTGCTTCAGAATATACCAGAATGAATTCTTCCAGGGTGCCTGGATCTTTGAGATGAGGAAGTTTAATTCTCCAGAGTCAGAAATCTATACCTTGAAGATTGTCTACCTCTAACTCTGAACAGATTTAAGTGGCCTATAAGGATGTTGGAGAGGGACTCTTCATCAGGGACTGTAGCGACAGGACAACGGGTGATGGGTTCAGACTGAAACAGGGGAAGTTCAGGTTGGATGTAAGGAAGAAGTTCTTCCCTGTGAGGGTGCTGAGGCGCTGGCACAGGGTGCCCAGAGAAGCTGTGGCTGCTCCGTCCCTGGCAGTGTTCAAGGGGTTGGATGGGGCTTGGAGCAGCCTGGTCTGGTGTGAGGTGTCCCTGCCCGTGGCAGGGGGCTGGAACTGGATGAGCTTAAGGTCCTTTCCAACCCTGACTATTCTGTGATTCTTCTCTTCAAGCATGAGATTTATAAACTGTATGCTGATGAAGGACAGTTTCATAATCCTCAACTCACTACTTAAATTTTCCTGCTTGGATTAGCATGGTTTATTCGACTATCAGAAGTTTGAGCCATGAAGTGGACCTCTTGAAGAAAACTGGTTTCCCTATTAATAGGTGGTGTTAACAATGCTGTTGTTCTGCACATGTCTGTCCATTGAAATTGTATTCTCACAAGATTTGAGGATAAAATGAGAAGAGAAAGAACGCTGGCCTTATTTGTATTTTCAGTTCTTAATGTTTGTTGTGCAAGAGAAGTACTTTTATGATCTAGATGGAAGCTTTCCTTCTGAAAGTGAAAACTTGTCTTCCTCTAACTCTGAACAGATTTAAGTGGCCTATAAGGATGTTGGAGAGAGACTCTTTATTAGGGACTGTAGCGATAGGACGAGGGGTGATGGGTTCAAACCGAAACAGGGAGCATTCTTCAGAATGAAAAGACGTAACATTCTTTAGAGCACTTTTTGTTTTAAATGTCACCTTTTCTCCTTATGCCTTGTGAGATTCTGACCATCAATATAGATAAAATGACTTGGTTGTCTCCAAGATAACAAGGAGTTTTGGGAAGTGCAAAGGATGTAACAAATGACTTCCAGTATAAAAAGATTAGATTGTTAGGCCTCTGGAAATCCAAAGTTTGGCATGGTAAGAGAATCCATTTGTACACTGATATTGGTATATATTGAGATATGTATATATCTCCTTAGAGTGAATTCAAGTGTATCTGTAGGTGTAGCATTTAGTATGATTTCTGCTGGATTCTTAGGTACAGGAGTAGGAGGTTCGTATGTGAAGTCTCCCAAATTGGTAGCCTCTTATCACAATTGCTGTCTCTTTTGTTATCCAAAATGTAATTAAAATACTGTAGTTTGCCTACACTGTTCTAATTTCTAATCCACTCAAAGAAAGAGAAATAGTAGCTTTAGCCGTAGTATCTTGCCAAGGTTTGTACTCCCACTTTTCTAATTCACGCCCTTTTACCTAACTGGCCTTTGAGAATACTTCAACTGATTTCTTTTTGTTAATGTTACAACCCTTCAAAATCAGAATGAAACGTTTCATGGCCTAAATACAATGTAGCCCTATTTGAAAAGCCTGATTTACCTTCCATACATCCTTTTTTTATATCCTAGTATTTCCTTGTTATGCCCTTGGTATTTCTTAGCTGTCCTTTTTAAGCACTGAAGCAATTAGTTTTGAGAAGGCTGATTCTTCAGGGTCCAGTGCTTTGCTGCCTTTTATTCACCAAAGCTCTACATTTTAATGAAGTTGTTTCATCTGTGTTGCCAAACACTAGAATTTTGCTGCTTCAATTCTAATTATCTCTGCTGGCAAAGGCTATGTTTTATTAAAGTTGTCATGTGCACTGTTCATTAAATGTCCGCAGTCTGTGGTGCTGTGCACACAAATCAGGTCTGCTTTGCTCCTCGATAGGTTATGAAGAAGTTAAATATCTTTATATAAACCTCTAAAATCAAGCCTAAGAGCAATCAGTGATGGCTTATCTGAGTAAAACATACCTGTAGCTTCCTGAAACCTAGTAAGTATCTTATCAAAACCCATCCACGGTATGTGTTAAAGCTCTGGTAGTACAGCTGAGTACACCATCTGTAAGATGATTTTATTCACTAAGAGAACATTTTCCTTTCCCAAAGTATTGACGTTCCCATCTTGAATTCTAGTCTAAGTGTGTTTAGGGGAAGGTAAGTTCTGTTACATATGCTTTGATATAAATAAAAGCATCAATGCTAGTCTTTCACTAGACTTGTATAAATTATGTCTATTAAAAGTAAAGATGGCTTCATTTTAATGTTATTAACCTGCTGAATGCAAAAGATCAGTATTGTAAACAACTACCAGCTTCTCTTGTAAGTGTGTATCTCTAGAGGGAATTTTACTAGAAAATATTCACTTGAAATGTATGGGGCAGTAATAGAAATACCGTACTTGCAAAGACAGTGCGTGAGTCAGCTCTCATGTTGGCACTTGTGAAACTTCTTTGCTTTTATGAGTTGTGTATTCTCAGTGGGTGTGTCATCGTCATTAACACAATCATTCTTACTATTTCTCTGTTGTTTTCTGAACGTTCTTTAGGGGAGTGAATAAGATGATAGACTACCAGATAAACCCTTTGAGCTCTTGAAAAACTGTGATTCTTACCCTTCAGCTATCTGTAGGAAACAACTTCAAATTCATTTTTAGAACCATGGCTTTATGGTATCTCTTTTCCATATTGGTTACCTTATCTTTTGCAGCATGTAGTGTCTATACTTTCCACATTGCTTTTCAATTTATCAGGCTGTGTATTAAACCTTCAGAGGAACAGATATTTATTGTGCTCTTTATAGATATCAAAAATGACATCTCAAAGTTCTATTTAAAGTAAATAGAACTTTGGGCCTCTCAGAGATATATATATATGTATATATATATATATATTGGGGTTTGGTAGGAAACTATGGTCCTCCAAAAGGCTGTGAGCCACTGTTCTTTGTCTCTTCTCATTATGATCCAGTATAAAGTGCCCTAGTACAAAGAAAATTAATACAGAGTGAAGTTGAATAGAGGCTTCCAAGATATTTGGCTGGTTTTCTAGCACTATAAATGGTGACCTTTAAGGAACTGAAGAAGTTTTGCTTATGTATTACTGGCTTTGGAAGTGAATAGTCTTCTGTTAACCTTGCAAAAGGAAAACTAGATAATTTTTATTCTGGTTTTTGTTGTATTTATACAGGAACACCAAGACAGTATCCTTGGGAATACAATGCAAACTGTAATTGCCTTGTTGAATAACATGGTTGCGAACAAAAGCACAAACATGATGTTACTCTTCGAAGAAGGTATGTTGTCTTTATCTTTAGTTATTCTCTTTACTACAGATGTTTCCCAGTCTTTTGTAATGTCTGGCACTGTGTGAAACTGTACACTTGAATGTATTTATATTCTGTACTGGTTGTTAGGTAATTGCACTGTAACAGACTGGTACTCCTCATCACTTCATAGAATCATAGAATAGTTAGGGTTTGAAAGGACCTTAAGATCATCCAGTTCCAACCCCTGTGCCATTCATCTACCTCTCTTACTGATTTGCTTATAAACTTTTAGAAACCTTTTCCTCCAAGGAAATGTGGTTACAAAAGAGTCACTGGCTGAAAGTTGCATTATGCCCATGAAGAGCAGCTTTGAAAAGGACTGGGCTAGAGCTCTGACCATAGCAGTGCAGAGAGAATGAAGAGAGCCTCTGCACCTTCTTCCTTTTCTCACTGCTCACATCTGTCAAAGAATACATTGTACAGTATTTCTGCACTTCTGAAAAGCCTAGCTCCTCTTCCAGGCCAGTGAGGTAGACTAGTGGGGTGGAGCCCAGCTGACAGTGAAGTCATAGTCTACAAACCATTGCATGTCTTCGTTTCACTGTGTTTTATTATTGAAAATTCATTTAGTTAGAAACTGTTCTGTTTTACAAAATAAAAAGAAAGTGTCTGCTGTTGGAAATCTGTATAAATTCAACAACTTGTTTAGAAATAGGCATGTTGAGAGGGTTCCTTTTGTTTATTGATAATGCCTGGTATCCAGCAATACAGATCTATACTACTGTTCATATCATTTGTCATAAAGACCTAGACTACTGGCATAACAATATATAGCATACTGCAGAAGGAAAAGGAAGACTTATGCGTGGGGGACAGTGAAGAGACTGCTGTCTCTTGTGTATACAAGAGATGAGAGAAAACCTTTTGAAAGCCTCTAGGAAAAGATTGGGTGGGGTGTGAGAGGGAAATTTCATGGAAGTGGAGCTTTTCTGTAGCCATCACATGAGAGAAGTAGCCAGATGAGACTTAGTATGACTATGGTTTAAGTATAAGCACTGATGGTGGTAGGCAAATTTGAAGACTCTGTTTTAGATATGAGATACACATAGCAGCATAAAACTCCACCGAGATTGGTGGTAATGGCCGTGCCCTTCTTTTCATAATTATCTTAGCAGTTAAAGCACTCGCCCAGAAAGTGGGAAAATTGAATTCCTGGTCCTTTTCACTCTGCAGGGATTGAATGGACAGTGCTATTGTTCAGGAGATGAACTGGAACACATTGTAGCTAATAACATGTTCCTCTCCTTCAAACAGATCCATCCTGAAGCTAGTGGTGTGGGAATAAGGCCAAAAGAGAGGGGAATACATCTGAACTGGAGAGGGATGTTTCGCAGGGTTCTGATTCTTTGGTTATTTATCAGCAAACTGCCTGTTACACTTAGAACTCCCTGGGGTTTCTTGGGGTTTAGATCTTTGTGCTGCTTCCTTCATGCTAGTTTCCAAATGAAGAAAGTGGGGTCAAAACATTATTGAAGTCTTTTACCTTTTCCTTGTGCTGTTTTATGAATTACTCCAGTAATACTGTCAGACTGTTGGTGATTAGGTAACACTCTTCAGCATCTTGACTAGGAAAAGCAGCACAGCAGCCAAAGATAAATGTCAAGTAAGATTCTCATCCCTTTTCCCTGTGGCTCATCTTTAGAGTCCTGGAAACCTGGATTTTGGCCAGTGCTTTATTGATTAGGGGCCCAAGCGTCAAGTCAAGAACTTCTGAAGTTTGGTTTGCAAGAATTGTTATGAAGGTATTGATCTTGTAATTGTAGACTTCAAGCTTTTCTTTGGATGAAAAAGGGGGAAAAAATATTCCATACAAACTAGAGGGCATTTTATCCTTTCAATATAAATCTATGGTGCTCGCTACAGGAAAATAGCTTAAACTCAAACTTAAACAGGGGAAGTTCAGATTGGATATGAGGAAGAAGTTCTTTACTGTAAGGGTGGTGAGGCACTGGAATGGGTTGCCCAGGGAAGTTGTGAATGCTTCATGCCTGGCAGTGTTCAAGGCCAGGGTGGACAGAGCCTTGGGTGGCACGGTTTGGTGTGAGGTGTCCCTGCCCATGGCAGGGGGTTGGAACTGGATGAGCTTAAGGTCCTGCCCAGCCCGAACTATTCTATGATTCTGCCACTGTCTTTGATATTCAGCTGATCCTTTTTGAATAATTTTTGTGTGATAGAGAAGAACATGATCTGGTAAAGTGGAAATGAAGCTCCATCTTGCAGAAAAGGATCCTGGAGTCCAAAATGAAAAGTTGAACATGAGGCAGCAGCGTGCCCTTGCAGGAATAAGGGCAGAGGCCCGTGATAAGAAAGAGTAATTAGAACATGGAGAAAAGTGATTATTCTTTTGTGTTTGGTGCTTGTGATATTTAATCTAGAATAGTGACTAGTTCTGAGCTCCAAACTGTAACAGACACTGACAGGAGCAAGTCCAGAGGAGGGTAGCCGAGGTGTTTAGGAGAGTGAACCACATGGTGTATATATTTTCAGCCTCTGCCTATACTACTACATTAATTTATCCCTTCTCAGGTGTGCAGCTTTGTATTTGCCTTCGTCAGACTCAAAGAGGTTTGTGGCAGCCCATTTTTTTAGCTCTCCTGCTTCTTGAGCTCTTCCTGAATGTGAGCTCAGCCCTTCATCACATCAACTGCTTGTCTCATTTCAGTGTCACCTGGAAACTTGCTGAAGGTGCATCTTACTTACTACATCCTATTAACAGTCTGTGTCCATACTGTTAATGAAGGCATTCAACATTCATGAGCTGTTCTGCTGTCTTCAAAATGAAAAGGCTGAAGAGAGAGCATTGTGTGTCATCAGTTTCCCTTATTTCCCCATTACCATGTGATAATTCATGTATATATGGAGCTTTAAAAATTAACAACCTGAACTAAATGTCATAAGAAGCCCAGGTTAGGAGGTCAGTGCTGTCAAGGTTTTTTGTTTCCAAAAGTTAGCAGTGAGGGTTTCTTTCCACCTCTTCAGCTGCCAAGAACCGCTGTTCTACAGACAGATCATTCAGAGACCCTGGTCACTGTTCCATTTTGTGCCTATTTGTTAGCCTTTAGAGCAGTCTTCTTGCTCAGAGAAGTTGTATTAGGTTATATATATATTTAATGGGTTGAGCTTACATGTTGAACTTTCCCCTTTCTCAAGGAAATCTTACATGATGACACTCGCTTCATTACTACTTCTGTGCTTTCATATTGATAACAATTACAGGGTTCTGCATTTCAGCAACTTGCATATAGGTTGGATTGCCCAGCATTAGTTTCTCTGTCCTCTGAACTGTTTCATTTTTTGTGGCAATACATCAGACATGTGATGATCACCGCTTGTAATGATTAAAGGTGGAAGAGAGAATAACATACGCAACTAAAGTTGCAGAGAGAATTTGAAAGAGCCTGTGCTTGTGTTATCAGCTATTAAACGTTTGTTCTGTTAACATTAATGACAGTATCCACTTAATAATCAGAAGGGAATGATATGATTCAGTAGGGAGATGGGGATTAAGATAGGGTCTCTTATGAATGGCTGAGGTGAAATGCTAAAAATCCAAGACAACAGTGGTCATTTTTAGCATGGTTTTCTAAAACTGTAAGACTTGCCCTCTTTCCCTCTGTCTTGGCTTCTCCCTGCCAGTCTCTTTATTCCCTTTCCCCATCTTTTGAAATCATTGGATGATTTTAAGTTAACTTGAGAGAACATAGAGGTCTAAATATACAAAGTGTTTATTCACTCTGTAGTAACTAGGATCTGAGGAAAGTAGACAAACCTATGGTAGTGCCATAGCTTAGGGAGAGGCAATAATACTGTTTTATCAATTCAATATTCCTGACTAATGTACAGCAAACAGTAGTACAATACATGATGTGCACAAAATACAGATATATATGTGCTTGTACACTTACAGAAAGGAAGGAATTTTGATATCTATAATTTCCAAATTATTGAATTTTAGAAAACATTGCAACCTATTATCTTGGACCATCCCAATGGAAATTAGGTTGCAAAAACCAAAGGATGTCATTTCACCTTCAGGTAGCAACTAAAGAATGTAAATGAAAGATGAGGATCATTCTTGAACAGTTTTCCTTCTTTTATCATAAAGTTATGACATGATCAAAGTGGGGCTAGCCGATCTCAGTTTATATCCTGGATTGTAATAGTTCTTGCTGATGGTGGTGAAGCCTGTCATCTGTGAATTGTTTCCATTAGCGTTTACTAAATTACAAAGCATAAAACTTCAACACTTCTGTAGCATCCTGAGGTCTACTTATAGGCCTGTGAATATCTATTGATTAATGTATCTCCCTGGGCTTTTCTGTATTCACACCCATTTGCTTTTTAGGGTATCTACAGGCTTCTGGTTTAGGTTTTTAATCACTGAGTTCAACAGTGTATTGGTCCACGCCTATGGAAGGGTAACCCATTTAATGATCCCACAGGATCAATCAGTGATATACTCCCAGTATAGCATGTGCTTATTGTTGGGTGACACAGAACAAAGCAGGATCCTCATTCTGAAGAAAGGAACAAAACAGGGTGTTGGAAGGTAACTCTTGTGATAACTTCTGATTGTCTGCAGCTGTTTATTCCTGATAATGCCTCAAACCTCCTACATTGTATGAACAACTGCCTTTAGTAGTATGTATAAAAAGGAAGTCCCAGCAATTCTGTCTTTAGGAAAGGTTTCCACAGTCATTCAAAGCCAATCTAATAAGTTGTTTGCAGCCCAGGACTACTTACAATTGAGTTTACATTTTCAGTTTTTTTGGAATCTCATTTTACTCCATAAATTATAATTTTTTTTTTTTTTTTTCATGAGGGACTTTTGAGGAAGTGATTTATATATGAAGTTCAATGCAGTCATGTGGAATGGGATGACCTTTTTCAGGCTCTACTGCTGTGATCCTGGTTTTGGCTACAGTCCTGAGGAAACCGCCACTAGCGGTGTGGGAAAAGATGCTTGTCTGAATGTTCACAACCAGTTTCTATTAATATGAAACAGCAAATCCTAAACTTCGTGTTAATGCTGTTGATATCTCAGGAACTAAAGTGGAAGTGACATTGTGGGGTTTAGAACAACAAAAATAGTCTTTGAATGGTGTCAAAATGCAGTAGCTATTACTTGTGCATGGGACTTCAAGTAGGTTTTGTAAAAACTCAGGTTCCTACGGAGGGACCTTTGGAAATGTAGAATGTCAGCTACAGCAGGTGTTACATTCCACATCGTATTAAGAAAGCATGCTAGGTGCTTAAAGCAGGGACAGTTATTAAAAAGGAAGAGATCTGCAATAAACTCTGGAGTCAGATGATGATAACTCATTTGCACCTCATGAAAGAAAGATCAGCCTTCATGGATGAGGTATCCTTATTCACCTTGTGGTTCACTGCTTTGACTTTTAGTCAAATGTCAAGAGATTAATTAGATTTCAGATGTCTTTGTGTGTCATATTGTTAAACTCTGTTTAAATATTGCATATCCACAAAAGTGGCACTCGTGAGACCAACATCCAGCTTTAACCTTTCTCCTGGAAAAAAAAAGAGAGACAAAAACCCTGTGTCAGTCTGTAACATACACGTATCTTTAACGTGATTGATAAGTGACAATGAATTCTGAGCTCCCTTGTTAGATCCCAAAGGTTTCTAACTTGCCTAACTCTTTGGAGGATATTCTTCCACCTTTCACTTCCTCACAGATAGTTGGTTTTCAGCTTCAGTCTCCAAAAGGCATTTGATCATGCTGCCCACAGCACAGTGTTTAAGGACAGCTGGTTTCCTAGCCAGCTCTCTCCTGCTAAGTCATCAGCGTTCGTGGAAGTAGGCAGCACTCACTTGGCAGCTCAGATCTTCCTCATGCTGCACCAACCTAGGCAGTAGTCTGAACTACCATGCAGCATGGAGAAGGTGTTGGTGTGATGCTGCATGCTGCATGAGACTTGGGTTTTAGGAATACAAGTGAGTTGGAGTAGCTGGCTTGAAAGTTCAGGGGTTTCTCCCAAGATGCGAGAAACTAACTCACTGTGATAGTGATCAAGAGGACCATGGATTAGTCATACAGGAGAAAGTCTACTTGCAAGGGAAAGGCAATAGTGATAAAATCCTATAAAACTCATAAATTAATGTGCACTTAAAGCAAGAAGCACAGATTTAGTTTGTGAAGAAATGAGACGCACATTCAGACTGGTTCTGAAGCCATTTGCTTATTCTTTAGTAGTCCCTCTTTATTCCTAGGAGGAATTTTCTGCAAAACTCATATAGGATACAATATAGGAATATTTATTTGTTCAGTGACTGAAGGTTGAAAATGTATTGTTTCAGGGCAATACTTTGGACCTGCTTATTGTACATCACTCCAACAAAATATAAAGCTTAGTTCATATGGAGCATATTGTGATTCTGGATGGAAAGTTTGGCAGAGAAGATAAGTTAGGGAAATCAATATAAGTAAGAACCTGAAACCAATTTTTCTGCATTTAATCAAGATTTAGAAACAAAATTATCTCACATTAAAATAAATGTAAAGTAAGGAATTATTTTGAAATGCAAAAAATAAATGCAGACAGGCTTGTATCATCCTCTCTGAGCAGTTGGAGTTCTTGCTCCTGTGTTGTTTGGATGTGACAGGGAAGGTCCCTTGGTTAGGTGGGATGCACCCTACAGCCTGTGCCGTGAGGGATGGAAGCCTTTGATAGCTCTGTGCCAGAACTGTAGTAGTTAGCTCAGCTAACTCAGCACAGAGATGTCTCTATGAACATCTAAAGACAGTATAGTAGTTGTGTGTCACTGTTCATTTGAGTTACAGCTTATATGAAAAGCAGTTGTTGAGCCTGAGGAAGTCTCTTCTATGGTGTTATGAACTTCAGAATGTTTTTTAGCAGTATTAAGACCTGTTTTTCTGACCCAAAAAGCCAGTCATTCAGGTAGAAGTGTATAACATCACATGCATAAACTTAGAAGCCTGGTAACATAAAAGATAAGTGGGAATCATATCAAAATAGCATGGCAGTAGTGAAGTCTTTGAGGAAAAAATAACCTCTGTCATCCTGTGATACAGCCACCTGAAAAGGGTGAAAATAGAAACAGTAATTGCTATGAGAAACAGTTATGCCATTCAAGTAGAGCCAAGCCTGTTGTTGAGAGCCCTATCTGTAAGGCACAAAATATCACAGCATGCTTGCTAAGTCTTCAGATGATAAAATAAGTTAATAAAGGCTCCATGGGTTCTTAGATCTTGTCTCACCAGTGCTGCACTGTAACGGAGCACTGGTCTTTTCTGTGCCTGGGGTGTAAGCTGCCTAGTAGGCTCATCTTGCAGCATAGCTGCCTGTTTAAACCAGCTAAGATATCTCATTTTAATACCTAATGGATGGAAGAGGAAGAAGTGATAACAGAAATTGTTCAAAATCTTTTCATTCCATGATATTCTAGTCTCAGGGGCCCTATGCAGAATCTGGTGATATAACTGGTCAGTTTAGTTTAACAGTGAGATGTTAGTTCAGTAAATATAGCAATTTCAAAACTCAGACTGTCTTTATGTTTCTAACAAGCCAGTTGTAATGGAAATTTTTTATGCTTATCCAATTCCTAGACAAAACTAGTATTTCAGGTTTTGGCTGAATGATTACTCCAATAATGTTTAGAAGCAGAAAACCCATTTGAAAAATGAAATTTGTATGTTAAAATGGAAGGCATTAATTTTCCATCTGAGGATGTGGATATCTGAGAGTTTCCTGGTGACAGGATTGTGAAAAAGGAGAAAGTCATCAAAGCCTTATGCTCCTTCTCATCCACTTAGCCAAAACCTAATTTCATTTTCCTCCCCTCTACAGATCATAAAATCATAGAACAGTTAGGGTTGCAAAGGACCTAAGGATTGTCTAGTTCCAACCCCCATGCTATAGGCAGGGATGCCTCACTCTGGATGGTCATCTTTACATTTATGTGGATGCTGCTTTTCTTGCAGTCTAATTAAAGCGTTACCATTAGACATCATGCTAGTACTCCCATCAAGAGGAACTCAAATCATATATGTTAGCACTAGTTCAGTTGATCAGCTTGAGAGAAAATAAGTAGGTTAAAGTGTAGCTATCGTGTTAGCTAGTGATGACACAAAGTATTTAAGTTATTGCAGGTAATAAACGAAAATCTAATTATGATGAGGATGTCCATGTGCACATTGTCAGCTCTAATTAGTAAGCTAAAAGATGATATTAAGAGATGAAATTTAAAATGGGACTATATATTTGAAAAGTGACTGAGTTTGAATGCAGTTATTACACTATAGGTTGTGGAGCTGTCACATACTTTCTATTCTAGCTGTTAGAACAGTCTGAGTATGAACACAGTGTATCACTGCTAATTTCAAGTAAGTGCAAAGTTGCAGAGGTACAAAGTACTATAAGCAAAATCAAACCACATCAGTCATTACTCATGTCAAAGGGATAATAGTCTTCTTCAGGTATACTTAACATGATCCTACTGCAAGAAATTCATTTTCTCAATTGATAAAAACAAGCACCAGTTTTGGCAGGACCAGATCTATACAGTGGACAGATAAATGAAATCTGAGGTTTCTCGCTGGTTTTGAGAAGGGTTTGATGGTTTTGGTTTGGTTTAGATGTTTTCAGTAGTTGTCACAGCTCTCACACAGCCGGATAGTCTCCTCTTCTAAGTTATTTTCAGGAAAATTGTGGACTGAACAGATGCATTCATCTCAAAATAATCTATTTAAACCATTTGTGCACTAGTCTGTATTATTTAAGACTGTTTCCTGTGATGTTCTACCTAAATACTTCTTATTTTTCAAATTTTGCTTAAGGTACAACATTTATATATAATCCTTTAAGTTTGATGCTTTCTTTTGCTATTTATGATCTGCTTTTGTATTATTGTTCAGCATTGTTGTATTTTTATCTGTGTTTTGTGCTGAACACCATAAATTATCATAGAATACTCTCATAGAATGGTTTGGGTTGGAAGGGACCTTCAAAGCTCATCCAGTCCAACCCCCTGCAATGAGCAGGGACATCTTCAACCAGATCAGGTTGCCCAGAACCACATCCAGCCTGGCCTGGGATGTCTCCAGGGATGGTTCATCCACCTCCTCTCTGGGCAACCTGTGCCAGTGTTTGACCACCCTCATTGTAAAGAATGGTTTCTCTGTCGCCTGGAAGGACTGCCCAGAGACACAGCACAGGTGGAGTTTTAGGTGGCAAAGCAAGTGCAGGTATCCATGGTGGTGGCAGTATTCTGAGGCTCACCACGTGTGGTGATGCCCAGCAAAAGCTTTCTCTCCTGGCACCTTAGGTTTAGGAGCAGGGGCTGGATGTGTCCGCATTCTGGGATGTGGTTTCTGGGGCGCCTGAGAGTGCTGCCCTGAACGCAGATGGAGTTTTAAGTGCCTAAGCAAGGGTGGATTGTCATGGTGGCATTGTTCCAGGGCTCACCATAGGTGATGCTCAGCACCAACTTTCAGTCCTGGGAGCTTAGGTGTGGGAGCAGGGATGGGGCAGCCACAGCTTCTCTGGGCACCCTGTGCCAGCACCTCAGCACCCTCACAAGGATGAACTTCTTCCTTATATCCAACCTGAACTTCCCCTGTTACAGTTTGAACCCATCACCCCTTGTCCTATCGCTACAGTCCCTGATGAAGAGTCCCTCTTTGGCATCCAAAGATGAAGAAAATCGAGACTTAGCTTTTTTGTCTCCTACTTCCAAAGACCTTCTCACTTAAAGCAGAAGCTTCATTTAGCCTGGTCAGTTCTCTCTTTCTAGAGTTGTGGATGGGCACAGGCAAAGGACAAGCCTGGTTCAGAGCAGAGCTGAAATTTTGAGCAGATCTCAGCTATTTACAGGTAGAAACTGCATGTTAGTTCCATCTGGAAAAGTGTGCACTCCTGTACTGAAACTCACAGGGCATCCCTAAGGCTGTTTGACATACTAGCTTTCTCTCTGAACTAGAAAGTGTTTCTTCACATAAACAGAGGAAAGCCCTATCAAATATGCCCTGATACCACCACTGTGTAGGCTGGACAGAGACTTGGGCATCATGGTCTAGTGTAAGGTGTCCCTGCTCACAGCAGAGGATTGGAACAGGATGATCTTAAGGTTCTTTCTAACCCAAAGCAGTCTGGAGTCTATGATTGTCTCCTCAGTTGAGATAGCATGGGGGAAGAACAAAGGAATGTGGTCCTTTCATTGCAAGCTCTGCCTTTCTCATTGTTTATCTTGTCAAACAAAAAGAATGAACTTACTTTCATTGCCTTAACTTGCTTTCTGAAATCAGTGATTTGGGCATAAACAGGCTGGAAGTGCTCAAGGCACATAAGAAGTGTCACATGAAGCACACCCTGGCCCAGGGTAATGGAGGCTCCCGATGTTGGAGCAAGTTGGAATTGTCACTGGGACCTTATAGTACATCAATGCCAGGCACAGTAGAGTAGAAAGAAGATGTACTGTCATGGTTTAACCCTGGCTGGCAACTACGCCCAGCACAGCTTCTTGCTTAATACCCCCAACCCTGGTGGGGTGGGGGAAGAATTTGAAGGGTGAAAATGAGGGTGGTATGTGGAACAGAAAAGGTCTTGATGCTGTGTAAGCACTGCTCAGCAGTAACTAAAGCATCAGTTTGCTGTCAAAACTATTTGCAACACAAACCTAAGCCATAGCCCCATACAAGGTACTATGAAGAAATTTAAGCCCAGCCAGTGCAGGTACTAAACCAGTGCTTGCATACTAGGTTTCCTTTGCTGTTCTGTTGCATACATTCACAGTACACCTACTCAACAAAAATATCCTGTCTCTCTAAATCCCTCTTTCCTGTTCTGCGGTGGCCATCTCTCTCACTGTAATGTATCAGTCATCTTAACCTCTTTTTCACCTCTGAACAAATCAGTTGTCCTTGAACAAAGCAGAATCCAGGTTCTCAGTTAAAGCATCGGATCTGCAGCAGGATCCAGTTCAGCTCATTGTTTGGGAGGATGGTAGAGTTCGCTGTTTTCGTTTCAGGGTTATGTAGCTTGGGCCAGGACAGCCTTGTAGACCAAACCGTTTGATGTGATCTCCTTCCAATGCTTATGCAGAAACTTCCCTGGGAGGCTGAGCCCGTCTGTTACTGTATACACGGGTGCCACTACTCCCAGCAGCTGCCACCTTCAAGGTATAGGCTATCCGCAGCCCAGTGTCAGTAGACCCATGCTCCTGTTGTGTGGGTCCTATTGAGATAGGGAAGGCAGGGTATGGAATACAGTATTCAGACACATGTAGGCTTACAGTTCTTTCAGAGCCAGGAGTGCCTCTTGATTAAATAAACTGAGCTGTACCAGCTGGCTTAGCACAGTGGAGTCTTTTCAGGATAAGATAGTTGGGATCAGGTAGATGTGCTGACAGCAAATGAAGGCTCTGTTGGTCTAGGCTGTACTAATGATGAGCATTAGGTAAGGCACTTTATGTATAGTCTGAGGTAACAGCATGATCACAGTGTGATGGGTTCCAGCTCAAAGATCCCAGTGGCAAGGTTGAAAATCACTGGTAGGTCAAAGTAGAATAAGCATTCGTGCAAACAAAATAAGACATATGCCTGAACCACTTAATCAGAAGGATAATAACATCTGAGGTGAAAAGTCTGTGGTTAGATTTTAGAGATTTAATCAAATATGTCATTATTGGTATGGCCAGATGATAGCAAATTAGAGCGTCTGGTGGTCAAAGTTATCCTAGCAGCTATTTGGGAAACACTTGACCTCTCAAAGTAGATTTAAGGGTACAGAATTTAATCTGGTCATAGCTGCAAAACCAGATTTATTGTCATGACCTCTGTTTAAGGTCTTTGATCATGTAAGTGTAAATACACCAAGACCACCTTAGACGGTTGCAATTACTAGTTGTCAGCCTTCATTTCTCTTGTAAACTTAGTTGATGAATAACACAGGATGTTATGGGAAACTGTGGCATGGATTCAGTTTTGTTGCAATAACCACCAGCAAATTCCTCTTAGTTGATACTCCAGCGTTTGCGTTTGATCTTTGGACTAGTTGTAAATAGACCAAGAGGAATAGGAATAAAGGTATGTAATATCTTTTCTTACAGAGCGTGAATTTTCAGTAGGGAAATGTACAGATTTCTTACTCTTATTCTTTGCTGAATATGTATGGGAAACAGTAGACAGCTGTGTTTTATTTCTGCAATTGAAAACTGAAAACTTCAGAGAGGTTCAGGGGTCCTTATCGCTCTCAGTCCAGGGACTCTTGAAGGCCTGGCTAGAGTAATCAGTAATTCAAAGCTATTGAATACTGTCAATTTGTGGCAACAGTTTAGGGCTGTATCTGCATTCTGAGGCTGCTCATATCTCGTCTGAACAGGTTTTGTCAAAGGATATTGGTAGAAGGGAAAGTTGATGCCAAAGCAGAAGCATGTCAAGATATTTGAAGTAGATAAACAGGATTTAATCTTGTGTGACAGGAAGTCTATTATTAAAATACCTATCTCTTTAGAAGAATTTCTAGATCTAAATTAAGCTCAGGTTATAAATTTCCCCTGTATTTTATCACATGGTAATTGTTGCAGGCTTGATCTTTCTCAGCAGTGAGTCAAAAGTCTTTATTGAATCTTTACAAGACTCTGCAATGCAAAGAAGTCCTAATCTAACAAAATTACCCCAGATTTTAATCTGGTGAAGAACTTCGTATTTAGTTTTTGCCATTGATTTGTGGAATTCATGCAGCCTTTGCTTCTCTCAAAAGCATATGCTGTCCATTAATTCACAACATGCAAACAGAAGCTCTTGCATGTAGTTGGGAAGCAGCAACTGCTAGTGTCTCAGGCTAGTTTTAAAGGAGCTTTTAAAGGCTGTTGCTTGGAAAAGAGGAAGGTGCCCTGTTAAATACTCTTGTTCCTCATGTAGATCAGTAACACCTGCTGTTTGGAAAATCTCCTAAGCATCATCTAACTTCTGTCTGACAAAACCAAGGCATTTTGGTTCAGTTGATACCTTGTAAAGGATGAAATAGGGTGAATCAGGATCTGACTGGAAGTATAGCATGCCATAGAATTACTGTGCTTTGCAGAATGGCATAAAAGCTCTGATGTGTCTCAGATATATGGAGGAAAATATCTAACTGGAAAGCTGCTGCAGAGTTTGCCTTATAACAGCGATAATAACTGGTCCAGACAATGTGATTTTTTCTTACTGCAATCTTGGTTTATTCAGTTAACTTCCTTGTGGTGGAAGGTTGTGCTTGCAATAACGACACAACTGACATATTGAAGGGCTGTATCAACAAAAATGCTTAAATCCATATGAAAAGAATGCAAATTAGGTGTTTGATGTATGCGCAACTGGGGACAGAAACATTTGAAATGTAAACTCCACAAAGTCACTCTATTAACCCTACCTTCATTCCTCCCCAGGTCTTCCAGCTAGAAGGATGGTTTGAGTGTGTCGATCTGCTTCAAGAGCACCATATTGTCAGTTAGCTCTTGGGATGATAGCACTTGATTTTATGCACATCCAAAGGCCTTGTACTACCCGACTAACAAAAAAATGCAGCCTATTTGTGATGTACATAATACTTGCATTAGGGACAATACTGGCAGCAAATCTTATTATTGTTGGGCACTAAATTTCATCTCTGAAGAGCCAAAGTTTTATTTAGATAAGTAAGAGAAAAAGAAGTGTTTGTTTCATGCCCAGTCTCACAAGGCACCTGATACGAGCATTTAAACTTTGTGTGCACATCTTCAGTGGATCCTACCTTTGTGTATGTTGTTCACTTACCCTTTTTAGTAAATGTCTAATTGATCTCAGCTACTTACAAAACGTAAGGAGCAGATAGTGTTTTGAGAGACTGTGATGCCAACAGCATAATATCCAGACATATCAAACCTGACTGCTGCCATGAGACACTATTAATGTCTTAACAACACTGTGAATAGATCCCTTGAACATCATTATAGTCCGTAGGTATGCTGTATTTGCTCATATAAATCAGTGGTGATCTAATTTCCTATCCTAGTATATTCTTCCCTCAATAATAATACAGTACTAGCAAAAATAGTTCTTAAAACAGAAACAGTAACAAATAATGAACAAAAATAACAAAGAAAGCGGCAAGCCTGTTAAAAATGTCATTAGCCTAAAGATACTATTTGCTTTATGTTGCCTATTTTCAGTCATTCCAAACAGGAACCCTTGAGTAGTAGGACTGTGATGCAAGGAATGCAAATTAAATCCCAGGTTTAAATAGGTAAATAAGGTTTTATGAAGAATCTGTATGACGTGATGGATTATCTGAAGCGCTCAGGTGCGAACTCTTGTGTGCGAGAATCTATCAGAGTACAGTCCTGCATTTCTTCTTCAGCATTGTTTTTGAGTTTTATCATTAACATCTAAAAAGATTATGAAATACCTTTTCTGGTCAGTCTGTTGGTGTCATTTCTAGTTCCCAAGATGTTGTTACTTTGAGTAGTTTTGTTTCAAAGAGGCAAAAAGCCCAATCACGTCCACTCTGGAAGTAAATGGAGGACGAAAAATCTAGAGAATTAATGTATGGTAACATCCCTGGGGAGTCAGTTATGTAGGTGTGATACAAATAGGGAAGAATATCTCCAGACAGCACCGTGTAGAGGGGAACAAAAAGAAACCTTTTTGCCAGGCTGAGGGATTTGCTGCTGGTGGCATTGTTCGAGGAAGTACATCTGCTCTAACATTTTCTTTAGCTGCAAGCAGAAAGCTTTGTCGAATGTTCTAATTGCTGGTAGGTATGAAAGGATTGCCTAGAAGATTGCTTCCTAGGCTCTCCTTTGATGTTTCATATGACTTGGAAGCGAAGATGTCTTTTCCTTTATCCATCTTGCTAATAGGTGAGAATAAAATATCACCTCACAGCTTTTATTCCAGAAGGTATCATGGCACATTCTGTCCTATTAGATGTAGCATGGGCCAAAAGACTCCTTTTATCTTTAGAAAAGATTTGTAAAACACAAACGTAGTCATCACAGTCCACATTCAGAGAGCACTATTAGCAACATGTTCAGTTCATTGTAGAGGTCTTGGCAGCAGAAACACTCTGCTGTGAGCACCAGGGTTATCAGATGCTATAAAACTATGGGTAGGAATTTTGGATGCAATCTTTTTACATATTATGAATCTTGGACTGCAATTAGAAGAGGGTTTTTGTTCAAGTCCAGTTATGTTAATTTATAAACATAATTCTAATGCAAAGTCCAAGTTTTGCCCTATTTTTCTGCAAAATTTGAGTAGCACTGCACTTGACATTTCGAAGATCCTCCTTTTGTAAGTTAATATAAGGCATGATTAGTGCACTAAGAAGTACTGCAATAAATTCAGACTGCAGCTGTGAACAATGTGGTGTGATACATCTTCTTTGCTAAAATTTGCTAATTAATAGAGTAAGAAAAAACCATGTAAGTTAGATAATAAGTTTTTACTTCACCTTATTAGAAATGCCTCTCTGGAAGAAGTCACGATGGATTACTTTAATCCATGTAAACTGTTGCTAACACTTTTCTCTTGAGATGGTGGACTATTTCCAACGTACGTGGAAGTACCATAGTGCTCCAAATGTGTAACTTTTCTCAAGGTACAATCTGCCTTGATTTAATTTTAGCTCTCCTCTGTGATACAGGATTTGGATTCAGATCCATCACTTCCAAAGTTCAGGAGAGCATGGGGTGTGCCTTTTGAATCTGAGTTTATTTTACTTTCTAATGAATAACTACTACAATTTTTTACTTATTTACTTATTTTTATTGTACTTTTTTACTTATTTTACTCTCTAATGAGAATTACTGCAGAAGAAACTTATGACTGTTAAATATGACTCAAATACCTTGTCTGAGGTTTTTGAAGCTAAATATCGTTTTAGGCTCTATAGGAAATGAAGAAAAATGTGGTGCTTGAATTGATTGTGAAATTTAGGAGAAAATCTCTGTGTCTTTTGAAACTCAGAGATCCATAGGCAGTTTTTATATTATGATTTCCTGAGTAATGAATACAGTTTCCTTTTGTTTAGGATTGCATCGTCTGTTTTCAGACTATTTTGGGATTCAGTCTTTGGAGTGCTGAGACATGTCAGCCTTGATCCTTATAGCTCTTAGTTTTTATAGCTTTTAGGTTTTATAGTCTTTATAGTTTTGAACCAACTGATTACAGTGCCAGCGGCCACGGCTGTTAAACTCCTGTTGAATTTTGTCATGGTCACTGTAAATTATACCAGCTTCCCAGCTTTCTCTTCTGAGGACAAAGAACATGTATTTTGTCTTGTGGTGTTAGCAAGGAGTGTATTTACATGTCTACAGTTGTGGTCTCCAATTTTCCTTGTGTTGTGACACAATACAGTAATTTCAAGGGCATGTCTGGAACTTTCTTTATTTGGCCAAGAGGTCGGTCTGGTTTATTTTATCTGTGGAACCAAGTGTTTTTCAGGTTTCTGTGTGAATCATGCAGCACATTAGGGAACGATTTGCACCAGTGTTTTATTTTAGATATCATTATTATGAAGTTTTGATGTGTTGTTTTCCAAAGGTTTTTAAAGTTCTGGAGAAGTTTTGGTTTCCCCCAAACTTTCCAAATTTAACATGCACAGCGTTGTACGTGTAACCCTGTCTGAGCATGTGTGTACCTAAAATCTAATTCTGATGGTTTAGTTAACAAAGTAAATGTGAATATTCTGGTGCGTTTCAGGTGTTTGGAGGCAGGGTTTGCTAATACACACAGCTTTAGGACGTAAATACTTGAAGAGAATAAAATCTAGGTGATTATATTTTTCATATCTCAGTGGGTGGGGAAAAGATTGAGTGTGCTGTTCACCAAACAGCAGAAACAAGGCAGTTGTGAGACTGGGGCTGGTATAGTCAAAGGAATAAACAAGTAATTCTCTTCAAAGTTAAAAGGGAAAGGATTGCAGATCAGAGGCATGGATCCTGTTTTGTTCAGTTCTATCATTCCCTACTGAGTGCAGTAAATACAGAGAGAACTACTGATTAAGAATTCTTGATGATGACCCATACAATGCCTTCATTTGAAAGTGGCCTTCTCAGCATTCATCTCCAAGTCACTATCTTGAGGGTTGTATGTAAGCCATCTAGAAATAACAGAGTGACTCATTCAGTCTGATGTGGCTGTGGGTGTTGTGGTCATCTAGAGGGAGAAACAGAGTGTACTTGGACATATCCCTGCAGGCAGTTTAGCAGACATTGCTTTGATAGGGACCAACTCTCACTGGATTGTTTTCTTAGGTTTAATTTAGTCTGGTGAAAAAAGGTGTAGAATAACCATAAGTTCTCTATCAGGTACACATAGAATTATGGCTGGGTTTTGTCTTCTTGGTGGGTATTAGTGACATCACTTCAATGTGTCTCTGCATGCCAGCTCATTTTTGTATGGAGTGTTTAAAGCTGCAGCAGAAATTGTGCTTCAAATAAGAAGGAAATGAAATGTGTGAGATTAGACTGATGTCATTTGGAGAGTTTCGTTTATGCAGACAAAACTCCAGGAAATTCAAAGCTTAGCCTGAGCTGTAGTCTATCAATCAAACCATGGTGAAAGAATAATGCTAGTAATCATAAAAACACAAGAGATGCGAGATACAAGAAGAGTGGAAGTCTTATGATCCTGACCCATAACTGTATTCTAAATTAATGGTTTTGTTTAATTTCCTGGGGGAAAGTATTAAGCTTGATGAATAGGGGAGAAAAATATTTCATGGAAGTTTAGTTAACTGATGGGGCATCTTTCAAAGCCAAAATAGTTCAACACCACACGAATTTGACTCCTCACTAAAGCTGAATGATGTGATTACAGATTGTCTCATTTTAATCTTGTGCTGATGTTTGTAAAAATATATGCAATTACTTTTTAAAGGAGAACTGATGAAAGCACTCTTTTACTTCAGTGAAATCAGTGAAATACTTCAGTCATTTTAGAGTCACGGAGGACTAGATGCTAATATACTAATACACCACAATGTTACTGCCTGTGTGCACCCACATCACATTATGGCTAATTGCCAGTTTAAAATAAGATAATTTACCAAAATAGTTGTGTTCTTGATGAGGAACAAAATACCTTTTATTCCTTACAAATTCCTGAAAGAAAAAGATCTAAGACCAAACATAATGAACTCAGTCATTTTGTATTCGAGAGTAAGAAACATTCTTAATTTAATCGATATTGCCTTGAAATGCATGATGTTTTTTTCTGGTATGTCAGTTGATTTGTGGGTTAAGCGAGCTACAGGAGTTGATGGTATTAAATTCCAAAGGCTCTTTAAAAAAAGCTTCAAAACAAGAAGGCATTTTCAGGAAACTTTTGATTACCATCAGTCAAACAAATCGTAATGACATTTCATGTGTAGTATTCAGTGTTCCCTATATAATGTTCTTCTGAATGTATTTTATGTTAAGCACAAGATTGTAGAGCATATGGTAGAGGTTGTAATTGGCACGCCGGTTAAGACACAAAGTCTTGGGCTCTGAGCTTGATGTGTCATTTTATACAGCCTGGAGAAATTGCTTCATTCTTGTGACCAGGAGTGTTGTGAAGGAGGCTTGTGTACCAGCATGCTATGGAAAAGTTTAGGACTCAAAGAATGTCTTTTATTTAATGAATATTATGTAATTTTCCATGCAGTCAGCAAATTTGGTTGTATCAGTTTAACTCCATGAGCCACTCCAAAGCAAATAGTAGAGAAGGTAATTAGAATAATGGATAAAAAGAGGAACTTTAATAAATATTCATAATGTATGTGGCTTTTTCTTTAATCTATGATTTTTAACTAGGCTAACTTCCACGTTGTTCTTTTCCTGAGAGCCTATTTCTCTTTTTTGTCTCACTTTCTATGTAGGACTTGTTCATCATATCTGTAGTCTCCTAACAGAAACTGGGGCTCTGTACTTGGAGGCAGATGATAAAAGCAGCATCAAGACAGCAAATGCACCACTTCTGTCCTTGCTTGACATTTTGCACTGCATGTTGATGTATACAGCCAATGTTGTGCGCCAGACTTTACGGGTATGGAATTTATCTCCTTAAACAATTTCTGTAGAATCACAGAATGGTTTGGATTGGAAAGGACCTTAAGACCATTCAGTTTCACCCCCCTGCCATGCACAGGGTTGCCTCACACCTAGACTATGTCACTCAAGGCTCTGTCCAGCCTGTTATCCTAATCATGAAATTCCCACTATTCTGATTTCATTGACTTTTTAGTGTGGTGGAAAGAGAAAAGCGTGTATTTTTCAACTTAATGTCACTGTTTCGTGTAGTTACCTGGCTAGAATATCTGTATTAGCCTCAGTGTGTGCTGGAAACACAGATCCTAGCTGACTGTTTTGATTCTGTAATTCAACATTGCTTGATGATAGTTCAAAGCATTTTTCTTCCATTCATTTTAAAAGATTATTCCATTAAAAAAAATCTTATTATTATAAATCACATGTGATACTATACTTGAAGAGCATATGAAACCCTTGCCTGTGCACTGACAAAAGTATTTCCTCTCATGCTGCTCAATTTGTCTTCCAAGTTTTTGTTCGAACCGCAGCAAACTATGGCAGTGATAGGACTTCCTCTTCCAATGACGACCTCCTCCTCCTTAGAAATGAAGCACAAATAGGGACTAGCCAAAGAAATTGCACATAACTCTCTCAAGAACAAAACAAGAAAAGGCTTTCATCTTTTTTTAGACATGATGTTGAGCTAGGAATATATGCTTTGGTTTTAGAATACCTGCCAAAGTTTGAAGTTAGTCAAGTGAGAGCAACTTCTCTATTTAGCCTGCAAACAACACCACATACTCTTGATTGGCAGTTTTTTTATGTTCTTGGGATTATCCAATAAAGAATAGAGAAGCCTTTTAGGTCCAATATATCTGAAGGACAGAGATTCAAAAGATTGTAGCCAGGTTGTACTGTCATTCCAGACATGGCTTCTTCAATCTGACATAGTCCTTCTCCAAGGGTTGCTTATTTTTTTGTGGGGGTTTACAAGAAGGTTTAATGTATGAAGTGGGTATAGGGAGTTGAGCCCCTGCTTTTTTTCCTACACAGATTTATGTAATCAGTGATGTCATAATCCTGAGAGATGAGGTTTCCTTAATTTTTTTTGGAAGAGATTTAATTTAGATCTGGTGGTGCGATGCCATGTCTTTTCTGAGCCCTTTGCTAGCAGGTTCTGTAATGGGCTTCTTATCTAAGAATCACTTTGTAAATCAAATTCTGTAGGCTAATTTCTGATTATCATAGTGTTGGCATCACTCCATGCAATCACAAAGGGCTAAATTCTGTACTTAGTTTCCATGCAGCAGTGGTGAAGACACATGAGGAAAGAGGATTTTGCCCATGGATTAGTAATAGTAGTGAATCTGGTTATTTTAATTTAGATACAAAGCTAAATCTATACATTCAAAGCCAAATTCTGTTCTGGCTTTACATGAATACATCAGTTGATTGATGTGCTAGACTCCAGCTCCACTTCTGTCCAGCTCTAGTCAGTGATGTGCTTTGCTCTGGAAAGCCAATGGGAACAAGAGGCAGCTGGAAAACTGAGTTTCAAAGCACAGCTCTCTCCTGTACCCCTATAAAACTAATTTTACAGCGAAGTTACTTGCCTTGGTGTACTTGTGTTGACAATACTTGTCAAAGGGCCCCTGTAGGTTCTACAGCTGCACCATTACACATGCCTTACTGAATGATGGCCATTAGTTGGTGACTATTTACAGTGCATCTACATAGTATTCCACTACCTGTGGGTCACTGAATGCATGACTGTAGTGATTCCAAATATTCTTAAACTGTTTTTATAGTGATCTTCTGAATAAGATACCTTCTAAAACTGAACTTGAAGAAAAGAAACAAAATTTCTCCTATTGTCCCTTTTTGAGCCTTAAGCTGACTTTTACAGACAATAACATCTCCACTTGAATCCTTTTTATTTAAGCTTCCTATATGTAAAACGATAAACTTATCCAGCTGCCTAGGCAAAACATGGCACCACTTTTCCTTTGCATTTCAGTACTTTCTGATGAATGGTGCTGATACCTGTATCCAGCTTCATTCAAGAGTTTGCTCTCTGTCTTCACATGATACATAAAAGTTAAAGTAATCAAACATAGAATGATGGAATCAGCTGGGTTGGAAAAGACCTGTAAGATCATCAAGTCCAACGGTTACCTGTCTTCTCATCCACGCACTAACCAGAAAAGCTATTGTAAATTTTGCTGAAGTGGAGGTGACTTATTTCCCGTTCTTTGTTGATATAGACACTCCATTTTTTTTTTTTTACCCTCTCTGTGTTATGTCTTTCTGCCTTTTTACAGAATCACAGAATAGTTTGGGTTGGAAAGGACCTTAAGCTCATCCAGTTCCAACCCCCCTGCCATGGGCAGGGACA
>JANRGW010007251.1:0-48725 GCA_024733675.1 Psilopsiagon aymara
TGCGGCAGCTCTTTTAGGAGGGGGAGGTGGGTTAACAAACTGCGTGGCTGATTTACAGCTTAAACCACGACACCCAGAAAAAAATATTACAAGTCATATTCAGTTTGTAGTTTCTGATTGTTTCAATTTTTTGACTGTATTCAAACTGTTTTTTTGCCTTTTTTTAATAATTAAAAAAAAATAGTTATAATTTAGAAAAGCATTGCATTGCACCTTTGAAAGAAAACAGAAAAATAATGAGATCTCAACCTTAGAAGCCAGTGGAATTTGACAACAAGCAAGCACACTTCAAAACAGATCTCATGGTGCTCCAGAAATACCATAACCATTGTCAATAATCCTCTAAAGAGCACTAGCATCCTTTTCCACCCACAGGCCTTTTGTCATGAAATAAGCTTAAGTGGATGGCAAAAAGCCCATAAGGGTATGTGTATTCTTACCAGGATCCTCAGGAGATACTGCTCTTCCACTTTTCCAGCACAGCAATTATGTTGCTAAAGAGTCAGAGGAAAAGCTAATCCACCATATTTAAGAAACAGGGAACAATTCATTCTCACATTCATAACCACCTTTTAATAGTGAATGTAATCAATAAGCAACTATCCCAATACTGATAAAACTGCAAGAAAGTAGGAAAGTTTGTTTCCGTCTAGTTTGCTTCAGATCAGTTGCTCTTAAGGGGGGGTCGTTTACATTCTTTGCACGGTGGATGTGGGTGAGCAGTGTCAAGAGCTCTTCCTTTCTCATCTGTACCATCCAGTCCAATCTTCTGTCTCAAGGAGCATCTTTTCAGGCTATTCTGGCCCAGTCGTAGCTTTCCCAGTTCTCCTGTCCTGTGTTACGTTCAGCCCTGACAGCAGCTTCTGTTGAGGGTCTTACACAATGTTCCCCACTAGCACCTTCCTCCCTAGCCTTCGTTAAAAGATCTGTCTGTCTGGGATGTGCCCACTGCTTCCCTGACTGTCATGGCCTCCCACAAAGCTGCAGTAACTTTCAGTTCCTGCTGAAAACACTTGTCTGTGTTTGTAGTCTTTGCTTGTAGCTGTCACAGAAGAGCAACCCTAACACAGAGGAGCAACCCCAGCGCGGAAGAGCTCAGAGGCAGGGTCTGACATCCACAGCAGGAATGGGAGAAAAAACCAAACAGAAAAACTTGCACTGTATCTCTGGCTTGCCACAGCAGCTCAGGAGAGGCAGAGACAAAAGTATGAAGGAGAAGAGTTCAAGGACAGTGGTAAATGTTCATCTTCTGTGTGGGAAGGACTATCACAGCTCTTTCTGTAATGACCAACCTATCTTAGCTGACAGGAGGCGGTGGCTACAGCCATCCCTTTAGTGAGGTGCTTGCTGTGTCTGTTGGCTGGCCCTCTGTCTCCCAGCCAGAGATGTTGTAATAGTCACTCCCTGAGATCAAGCCTCAGATGCATTGATGACAAGACTACAGTCAGCTGAGGCGAGTGAAACCAAGTCACTTAGAGGTAGCTATCACTGTGGAAGTACTTGTTCTCTACATCCATGAAGGGCAGGCCAACAGGGTGGCAGCATTTAACAGCAATAAGGAGAATCTGTGTGGACATCAGGTGTAGTTCCTAATGTTATCCAAGCCCTGGAATAAACCACTTTAGGATGCTGCAGACTCCCTGGGGTCTGTGGGAGCAGGTTGGATATGCAGCTGGTTGGAGTGACTGTGGTGGTGCTGCTTCTGCTTCAGAGCAAGAGAACAACTAAACTGATTGCAGCTCCTGCTAGGTTGTATGATTTTACAAGGGTATTCCCATGCATAGAAGAAGAAGAGGCTCTGCAATATCACAGATTATGAAGTGTTCCCACTGGAACCATGTCTAATTCCACCTCCGTTTGAAAAAACCCACTCTAAAAAAACTAGTGAAAAGTTGAACCAAATTCTAGAACAACACTAAGGAAGGAAAGCTGAAGAACTGATGAAGAAATGTTGTCACTTTGGAGAGGAGTGTGACAGAATGTTTCACCGCACTCCAGAAGAAACAGCAAATTTTTCATCTAGAAAGGCACAAATTTCAAAGGCTTAGCAAGTGAGATGAAATGATGGTTTGCTAGCTAGCAGTCTAAAAAAATGAAGGCAATAGCAACAATGAATCTGCTCAGGATTTTAATTTCTGACTATGTTGAATATTATATTTATTTGGAACTTCATTGCAGTACTAGAATTATAGCCCCTCTGTTTAAAAGCTACAGCCTCCTGCCCAATAATTTGAGACTATTTCAGAACAGGAGTAGAGAATGAAAGCTTTGCAACACAGATCATTACAATCAAATGGTCCTGAAAGGAGCTGTTAGACCTTTAAATGGCATTAGGGCTCTTAATTCAGAAAGAAAGAAGTAAAATGAGGATGGGAGGAACAGATTTGCAAGAGTGGAAATTTCAGTGTTTCACCTTCAGAAAGAAAATAATGAGTTGTTTGGCAGGTTTTATTGCCCAAGACCCTTACTTATAGTCTTTTTCTATGTTTAGCACAGAACTGAATATCGATTCATATTCTCTAAGTAATGCAGTCTTGCTAAGAAGAATTGATCTTGGTTAAATGACATTTAGTGTTCAAAAAATCAAGATTACTCAGAGATGTCTTAATAAAGCAAGGTCAGGAAGGAAGTGAGGCCTTTATGGCAGACTCCTTTTTTCCACTTATGCATTTCAGACCACGACTGAAATGTAATAACTTTTACAAGCGAAATATTTCGTATTAGAAATTACCGCAGTTTCAGCCTGGTGTGTGCAGTGAGGAGAATCTCCGCGCTCACACCAGAAGGGGTCACTGTTGAAAGCTAAATCAGCTTCACTATATCTGCATGCAGAAAGTACAGCTACCTAAGCCTGTACCTTCACAGTAATAAAAATACACATAACTGCTTTTCTCCATCTTCCCAGTGTATAGTGAAATAGCTGTAAAATGTCCAGTCTTAACTAAAACTTATGCTACTGTTTTTAAGAGGAATAAATGCATGTTTAAGAACTTCAGATGAAAAACTACCATAGCCCTGTCCAGAATGGTTGATTAATGGTTAGAAAATATTAGTACAGAGCTTAGAAATGCTGAATCTATAGAAATGCTAAATGCTAAGACATTAAATGCATGCATCAATATTGCAGCCTTTTGTACATGAAGATGTATATGATTCTTGTCTGCAAAGTGGTCAGGCAGCTGTGGGAGGTCATTCCTGTACCCCAGAACAAAGAAAACAAATAGTTTCACTCTGAGAAACACCTTTTGAATCTACACCAACATATGTTTATGCAAGAGTTTTGAAGGGAGGGAAGACAAAGATCTTTAAAGTGATGTAACTTATTAAATGGAGTTTCATTGGAAACCCTGTACTTGCATATTTTAGTTTCCCTTTAGTTGTCATAGTAACTTGACATCACTGACTTTGGTAACAGTCTGCCGAGGATGAACAGTTGTTCAAAAATCAGTGGCCAAATAAAAAGCTCCAAAAACATTCAAGAATTTCCCTTGAGATTATAAATTCAGACTCCTGAATTATCTTTCCACTGAACATAACATATTGCAATATGAAAAAACCTTTAAGACATGAATTACATTGCAGTGATTGAAAGTCCCACACAGTCTAGTCTAGTAAGTCATTCCTCTAGGAACATTTAAAAAATGTGGGCAGTTTTATGACATTTTGGTCTTATAGAATGTGCAGCAAGTAGCCTGAGGCCAGCAGAGGCACAGGGCAATGTGATGCCTTTCTGTGGGCTTATCCCACATGTGTAGGAACAGGAGAAGGAGCATCTGTGCTGGGCTCTGGCTGGAGGTGGAGCACAACTTTTTCTTGGATAGAGGTAGCAAATGAGGATGTTGAGACAGAAAGAGTTCCAGTTTGAAATAATAGAGTTGCAGAAACTCTATTGTTTGCAGAAAGAAAAAAATGTTTTAGAAGGACAAGTTAATTTGGAAGGAAAGAGAAACACCAGCATAAGAGCTTGGAAGAAGAAATGAAGGTAGTGGGGTTTTTCTCATATTGTTTCTCTTTTTGAGAAGTTGGGCCCAAATTTTATGATGCAGGCTGTCTGTTTGTCCAAGTAAAAAAGTAGAGCTGTGTTGGTTGATTGTTTAACACCCTCTTGAATTGTTTGTTGAATAGGAATATTACTAATCACATCTTCTGATGTGGAGACATCACCTGGAGTTTTTCTCAAATACAGAGCAAGTAAGTTTACCCAACTTGCCTGTTTTTATTGCATCATTATTATTATTACCGATTATGCTAATTCTATCTGTGATAGCACTTTTCTTGTTCTGCATGTGACACCATGTAAGTGTAGTCTCTGTAAAAAGCCTGCCCTTAGGAATTGCTTCAGCATTCACCTTAATTGAGATGAATTGGTGTTCATAAAGTAGGAAATGGCTACAGTGAAGTAAACAGAAAACAGATTTTTTTTAATTTAATTTTTTATATATTTTTTTTTTATAGAAAGGGTTCATATTCATATTGTTTGGTAATCTTCTGCATGACTAGTTTTGTGCTTGTGCGTTGGTGCAGGTTCCTTCATCTTGGCACATTTCAAATTTCTACAGCACCATGTGCTGCTTGCCTCATTACACAGGAGTGATCTATGACAAGCAGACGTGTTTATACACGCCACCATTTCCAGGACCTTGGAACTGGCAGCAAAAATAGCATCTTGTGCACAGTCTGTTTCTCCAATTCTCATGTGCTAGCTTGATCAATCCAGTTGTTTCCCTTGGACTTTTCAGATACAGAAATAGATCGTTACAATATGTTCAGCTGATGCTAAGATATGCCAAGTTCCCTACTTAAAAGAGCAGGGCTCATTTCACAATTCATATAATACTCATGGTAGTGCTTAGCAAATAATTGCATATCATTTGACATTTTGAAATCAAGATTCTCTCTCCCAGAGAGATGCTGCAGCATAAACAAAGTTTACGAGTTTGGTACAGAAATTATTAGGTAAAAAGCTGTGATCTGTGTTAGGTGGAAGAGCACAGTGTGTGGGCCCCCACTTGCCTTAAAATTTAGGTCAAAATTATCTCCAAAAGGCCCTAAAAGTATAGCAAAGGAGAAGCTGATTAAATTTTAGAGAGAAACTGCCAACTAACCGTACCTCCACCTGCAGAGCACTAAAAGGTCTGTGATACCCTAGTAGCCCTCTAAGTCACTGCAGTTGTACTGTAGTGCTTGCTTTTTCATTCAAGCCACCATGACCTGACTACAATCAAGTTAATACTGTATGTGCCTTTCTAAAGAAAACCACCCTACTTATTTCAAAATGCATACTATAGCATAGCTGCTGCATGATTACTGTGTATATGATTAAAAAAAAATGATTAGTACTTGAAATACTGTATATTGCAAAGCTGGCCTGTTTTGTAAAGTGAATCTGTCACTGCATTCTGTTCTCTCTCAGATTTTGTACGTGTAGCTGACAAAAAATAATACTAAATACAACCAAATGTCTGGATTGCAAATAGCATGCTTTCATTATGATGCATTCTCAACTCTTTATCAGTTTTCACCTATAATTTAGCGTATGTTTTTTTGTGCATATCATACTTACATAGATAAATGTGTGCAGGTGCTTATGTGCATATATATATATATAATATTTATACAGAAAAATTGCCTCATTATCTAAACAATAATGTGAAATTTATTTGCAGATTCCCTCAGTTATTCTTTTGAAATTTTGCCAATAGTTTTCCAATAATTGAAATAATACTGTGAAGTTCTAGTTACTAGCTTTTTCTCTCTTCCTGAAAGCAATTAGGAGCACAAGAAACATTCTTGCCAGTACCCATGTCAGCATGTTAACCTGGCCTGGCCTCAGGTCATTTTGGCAAGCAGCGTATTGCTCCTCTCTGATGGCATTGCAAGAGATGGCATCAGGCAGGCACCCACAAGAAACAGACCACCTTCCCTATTCTGGCACACACGAATGAAGTACGTGCTGCAACAGTGGCATGCTGCGTGCTTGGTTGATATCACAGAGAGATTGATGAGCATGAGAAGCAAAACTCCTCTCAAGGGGTTCAGGAATATGCTGGGACTCCTTCGTGTTGCAGGACCACTTAAAGGAAAATTCCTCTTCTGGAGGAATATTTTCTTTTGCTGCAAAGCTGCTAACATGGTTATGGTGTTGGGAAGATTTCTTTCTTTCATGCCCAGGGCAGAGGGGGTGGAACTAGTTGACCTTTAAGGTCTCTTTCAGACCCAAACCATTAGATGATCATTCCACGATTCTCTGCATTCATCCTGCATCAGTATCATATGTTCTAACAGAGATAGATGGTGACAGTCCAACATGTCTTCCTACTCCAACCCAGATAAAGCTGCAGCTCTCTACCAGTGCAGATGAAAGGCACCCACTATTTCTGCTTCCTTGGGCAGGTCTCCAATGGGAAAAGCTTGTCTGAGATGGAAAATACTTTTGCATTTCTCCATGTCCAACCAACTGCGCTCAGCAAAAGCAGATTTACCAGTTTAACTTCTTGGACCTCAGAGCTTTGCTGAAAGACATTTTGCCTCTAGCAAGTATAAGGACATTATACTCTCTGAAATTTATAGGACAGACTTACCTATTCAAATGTGGCCACTCCAAAACATAATTTTGGGTTGTACTGTCCAAATGGCCATCAAATCTGATCAAACCCATGCAGATTGCATCGTGGTATGAACACAGCTGCTCTCCATCATAGGTGTGTGGGGGTAAATTAGTCACTGTGATTTGTTACACCCTCCTAGCAGCTTAAAAGAAAATGCTACTTATTTTTTTTTTTTTATTTAATCTAAAATCATTTTAGGATTCTTTCAAAGCAAGCCTTCTGCCCCACGTTAGTTTTCTCTCATGTGAGTGGTCCAATGAGCAGAATATTTGAGGATTTCTAAATTGTATGTGCACTTATGCCTGCTTCACAGAGGGGATTGTATGTGAAGTGTCGCTCACTTTATAGCTAGGAGTTAAGAGACAGAGATGTTGAATGAGCTGCTGTAATTAAACCAGCAAAAATGTAGAACTAGGTATGAAGGTAAGAGGTCTTAACACTCTCTCCAGTTCCTGAACAGCCAGTATGTCTTTTTTCCCTATGGGCAATGATACAAATGACACTTAGACATAGATGCAAATACAGCATCATTTGTCCTTGTGTGGAATTGAGATGTGCTAGGGACAGTATACATTAGTATGCTCTGATCTTCTCTCAGAGATAGACTTTCACCTGTATTTAAGATGATGATTTGATATTTTCTTTGTTATAGAAAAAATTTCACCCCTTCTGAAAGTACTTAACATTACTGAAAGAAACATCCACCGACTGGGTAACTAACTATTCCTACCTGTGGGCAGAGGAAGATTCACTTTTCACAGCAGATTTATGTCAGTAAAGGCAAGCAATAACTTCTTTCCTCACCACCCAAAATAATACCTTTGAAGGAAACATGCAGACTTGCTCTATGAAATCACTCTTCTGTCATGTTTATTCTTTCTATCCATGCTCAAAAGTGAGTCACTGCTTTAACAAATTTAGTTCATATTCTGTGCTTATTATTGAACAGGAGAATACCATGATTTGCCATTTTCAATGGCAACGTGGTATAGTTGCATCCTTCACTGCAAAAATCTTTATTTGAGCTTTCTGAAATGAGTTGCAGAGAGGAACTCTTTCAAAATGGATGAAAACTTGAGTACTAAAAATATGTTTTCTCTCATTTAGGTAAGTGCTTCTATCTGGATCTGTAATCTTGTTACAAATATGGCAATGGAAGAAGTTCCCAACAGGATAAATAGCCCTACCTTTTTTTGCTCATAGTCCTGCTAATTCTGTAGTTTATACTATGTTACATATCTGAAATTCAGGCAGGACCAAGCTCAATCTAAGAGGTAATTAGGGAGCTGAGTGTCAGCTAACCTTATCAACCCTATACTTAAAATGCTCAAGGTCTCCTTGTCAAAGAATAGCCAAACATCTGCTCACCTAAGGTACACAGATAGCTCATTTCTGCTGTGGGTAATTCCTAGCTGAGGAATTCAGTGGTAAAGAATTAGTACTTGCTCTGCCAGAGTACCTTGTAATTATCTATGTAAGCCATTACATGTACACAGGTAGTTTCAAGCAATGCCTAATATCTGCAGTTTTTACAGTTAAACTAAGGCTGTAATTTTTGCCCCCCCCTTTTTTTTTTTCTTTTTCCCTCTTCACAGTGCTATATTATTTCACGAAAAAAAAGGAAGCAATTTAATAAAGCATGGAAGACTTATATAAATGAGCCTCACTCATGCAAAACTCTTCCTAATGCATCCTTTATAACACTCAGGATGAAAAATTCTAGGTAGGTTTCTGAGGCATTTAAGTGACTGTCCCCATTCATGACCTGGACCTATGCATATAAAGGGGATGGAGTTTGCAGTAGATGAGAGATATAACAGTGCAAAAAACTACCAAAACCTAGTTTATTCCTCCCAACAAACCCACATACTTGCAAAGAAAGTCTCTTGGCGTAGAACAAGAAAGTATAAATAACCTCGGTTTTCCATGTTCTCTGCCACTGTGATATGGAGCACAGCCCATAAAACTTTTGATATGTTATGTTCAGTAACAACTCAGCTGACATCTCTATGGTGCACAGTGGTCTTGCTAGAATGGGCAGAAAGAACAGAGGGAAAACAGTGGGAGCATGTAAGAATGGAAATAAATTACCTATGTTATCTTTCTACCAAACATAAAACAAGGAGCAGAGGCAGACAACTGAAGGTACCAGCTCTTTTCTGCAACAGTAATTTTACATCTCACTTGCAAGTTCATAAAAGGCAGAGAAGTAGAGGTGTTAGGGCATGCCACATGAAATCAAGGATGCAATTTATTTGTAGATGCCATCTGCTGCTGAGCAGACCTTTCTAAAAAAGGTAGGAGACCATGATCTATTTGGGAATACAAGTTAAGGACAAATCCTAACTAATTATAAACAGGTGTGGAAAAACAAGAGATAAGGAAATTTTGGAGGAAAGGCCGATGGAAGACATGCAAACAATATAGAGTTACCCGGCATGGGTTCAGTGCTCATGCCAGCTTTACAGGGTGCTTAGGGAGGTTTCATGCTCTGTATACTATGAACGTCCCAGCACCTTAGCAGAATCAAGTCTTAGATACTACAATAGCAGTACAGGAAGAACTGGAAAGGGCCGATTGACAGAAAACCAGCAAAAATTCCCCTTTTAAATTAAAGTTTGACAGATATCCATCATGAGATAGAGTTCAAATATTCATCATTGTCAACGTGAAGTGTGTATGGGTTTATCTCACTGTTGCACCAACAGTCCTGTCTCACATCATGATGGTGAAACAGCGTCTTGCCAGATTGGCAAGTCTAGCTCTTCATGCACTCATACCACCTCTGTTTTGTTGAGCAGAAAACAAATTGCTGTATGTTCAACTCCAACAGACCTGACCTTATGGAAAACAAGTCCACCTCAAATAAAAAGCATTAAAAATTTGCCAGTGTGTCATCTTACTGCAACAGTTCATTTTGCAGCTGTCTGTATGGAGACACAATGCAATGGAGAGAGGGAAAGTATGTAGATGGAGGAGTTGGACTGCATCAGATTTCAGAAACCACTTAAAATTATCCTGAATTGTGTTTAAAATAAAGCTAAAGATAGGCCAATGATGGACTGCCACAGTTGGCTGGACAGGGGGAGTCACCAACATTTACATTTACCAGGGATTTTTTCTGCCCATATGAACCCTCTTGTTCCTTATAGATTTTGTGCTACCTTTTCCTGGACTCTTTCTACTGGCTAGGAAAGAATTGTTTCACACTTTTATGTTCTTCATGGCACCACAGTTATCAGGTATAGCTCTTATTTTTTTGGCCAGTATCATGATTTCTGCTGTTGCTGCTAAACAAAAACATGTGCATATGGACATTATTTTCTTATCTATCTCATTAGTTACACCACTAAGAGCAAATTAGGCATATATGAGGATGCAGCATTACAATCATCTGCTATAATTAGTTTCAGGAGTTCCCAATGTTGAATTTAATCTATCTCACAGTCACAGCAAGCACTGCTTCAAAACTGAAAAAAGCATGATGGCTGTTTCTTTATTTAGTAAATGGCCTATACTAGTTATGCTGTTAATAGCTCCACAAAACTTCATGTCTTAAATGCATTTTTTTTTTTTCCCCTCAGGACTCGGAAAGCAATGAATAAATGCATTATTTGACTTGTCAAAACCTGGGTTTCTGCCTTAGACACAGGTCAAGTTGCTCAGGAATATTGTTGCAGTGTTTTAGAATAGCGTGCACCTAAAATGATAGGGATAGCACATTAGATTTAAAACAATGTAGTTAGTGCCCTAGTGTAGGGATTAGATGGGCATATTCTAGAATTGTCATGGAGTTGGCCTCATGTCTGGAGCTTGGATAAGCTAGCGGAGAGTTCTCAGATATAATTAACAAAACTAAATGTCTTCTGGAAAAAGGGCAAAATTTCTGAATAAAATTTAAAGAAATTGCAAGGATGTAAATATTTAAATTATAATAAAATGGAATGGGAATTTAATATGGGATATGAGTATATGAAATTAGGTGAACTTTTAAAAGAAAAAAATCGGCAAAGGATTATCAAGAAACCACAGCTACTAAGGCCAGGGAAATTGAACTCTGAACTCTAGAAATAGAGGAGTGGCCTCATGACAATGATAGTGACAAAAGCAAACCCAGCTATGGGGAGAGACTCACTGTCAGTATTTTGGCTACTCTTTTCTTGCCATTCAGATGTTGACAGTACCAGTGTGAAGCACTGTGTGGTTACACTGGGAAAGCGTCTTATGATGTAAAATAATCTCTGGGACAATATATTAGGCAGTCAGTTCACTTTGTTACCTTCTGCATGTTCATGCTAGTCATGCAAAAATGTGAAGAGGAAGATAAAAAATGGAAAAAGAAGTAAAACATAAACCCGGATTATTTCCATCAGGGTGAGACCTTTACTTATCTGTGGTCAGGACTGTAAGATTGCTTTTTAGTATAATATAACTGAGCTACTGCCTGAACCTCGGAGATGTTTTGATTTTTGTCTCTTAAGTTAGAGTAAGTTTACAGCATAGGTAGATCAAATCTTGCTGTTCCATGTCTGCATGTGTGAAATCGAATTTGACTTTTTAGATGGTCTGAAAGCCTTTTGCACATAGAAACAATGGAAAGGAGGAGCATGGGTAAAAGAATCCCATCAAACTCCCGCTTCCATTCTACTCAGAATAAATCATAAAAGCTTTCCAGCACATGCAGGCACATTTATTTAACCACTAAAATGAAACAATTACATGAACTTATGTACCAAATGCCTTGCACCCAGAGATTCTGTTGGAGTGGTTTTATACTAGTTGAAAGGAGAACAAGTCTCAGATGATCAAGTCAGGGATGTAATAAGGCTAACAATGTGTCAGAAAGGAGACTAATGATTTAAGTGATGAGATAGGTATTTAGGCAGGTGGTGTCTTACTAAAGCAGGTGTGGAAGCTATGTTATTAAAGGTTTTCAAGTTGATGCTAGAAGATGGTGGAGATATTTATAACAGGTAAGATTTGTGGAATATTATTGAAAACTGCTAAAATATATAGCAACAAACACACACCAAATGCACTACTTAATCTCAGCCTGGTGTCCTTCCAGATCCCTTTGCAACTTTGTGGTCCAACATAACAAAATCTGCACAATCCCTCAGAATAGATGGGTTGTGTTTTTGAAGTATGCTAAATATTAGGAATTCACTCTCTCACTTTTTATTCACATTAGTATTCTCCGAAGTGAATATCTGAACTTAGGTATGCCAAACCTGAGAGGAAGCGTGAAACATACTTGAAAGTAGCATTGCCACTTAAACATCTCATTCCTGAGCTTGAAGTTGTGGAAGTGGTTGCAGAAGTGCTCCTTGTGAGCCTGACTGATACAGGCTATTGGAAAAGTAACTCAGTGCCAATTCTCTGAAATCATATAATATTGTTTAACAGTTCATGGTCAAACCCCAATGGTTTCAGATAGATAAGGAGTTACTATATGTTCTCAGAAAACAGTCTGCATATTAACCAAGTAATTGGAAACAAATGGCTGATGTTTGAGCAAATGAAGATAAAGACTGAATGTGGCACAGTATTTGTAAAAAACCCCCATGTATCAAATCTGCTGTGGAGATGGAAAAGTAAAAAAAAAACCCCACAGGTCTATTGAGTGTAGGGATATGATGACCTTGTTAGGGAGCTACAGTTTCAAAAGAGCACTTCTGTTTTTTCTTGCACTGTGTCTCATCAGTTTTCATAACCACACATTTCCAAAACCCAGCCAAAGCCTTCTCCAAGCAGCACTCCCTGTTAACACTCAGTCACAGAGCATCCAGCTAGCAACCCTCAAATGTCCTTTTATGTTCACACTCACCACAATGAAACAATACACTGATGGATTAGCAAAGCTTACTCCCCTGCAGCATCTCAGCTCCACAATGAAGTTCCCGTGGTGGAAACACATGGCAGGATTTTAGATTAGGAAAATGCAAAGACAGAGACAGAGACCATGGCACTGTTGTTCTGCATTCCCCTTCACACACGACCGCAAGGATATCTGGCTGATATGCTGCACAGGTACGTCCCAGACCCATAGAAGTAGAGACCTACGCAGGGCAAATGCTGGTACAGTGGGGTAAGCAGACCTGGGTATCCTGGTACTTTCCTAGCAGAAGGGGTGGTTAGGGGGTAGCCTTGAGACTTCTCCTGCTCACTCACTTTCTGGTCTGATAAACTTTAATTCCTTCTCTGTCCTTTCCCCGAAAACAACACAAAACAACAAAAAACCCCAGCATCAAGGGAAGAACGGAGAGGCAGCCCACCCTGCATGCACCTGAATCCCATGGCTCTGAGGCACCAGCACTGCAAAGAGAAATAGAAGTCTCTTTCATCTCCTGGTTTCTTCCCCTTTGTAATAATGCTGAAATGGCAGTTTAAAAAAAGGGACACACTTCTGTATTTGCAGTAACAGATAAATGACCTGTTCTGATCACGTGGGATTGCTGTCCACTTTAAAAATTGATTGGCTTTGAATGCCTGATTCATAGATCTCTAAAGGACTACAGAATGCTGAGTATAGGCTGAAGAAGAAAATAATAGATGAGGTGAGTGTGCCCATATTCATATATGTAGGGTAGCCAGCCATATGTGGTATCTGTCTATCCTGACTTCTCTTGCAGGCTGTGAAAGAAAGCGCTAAAGACTGCAGGAGAGCTTTCCTCTACATGTGAAATGCCTGGCTGTCATCCTGCATCTAGAAGCACTCTGCTTTGTTCCCTTGAAGTACTTTCATGCTTACCATTTCAGCACTTCCTCAGAGCTTAAAAATTACAAGACAGTATTTCTGATGGATATTTTGATAGAGGCATACTTAACAGAAGAGCTCTTTGATTTGCATAATCGTATCAAAGACACTTCTTCTGATTAGAAAGCAGAGTATTGTCTTACCCAAGCCTTTTCAGCTCAGGCTTTCTGGTTTGGTTACTTTCACAAATTCACCTTCTTGTCTTATATCTTCAGGTCTCGTTCATTTTATTCTATACTTGCTGGCAGATTCTGGGTTCCTCATGTCAGCATCGCTCTTCAGAAATGCAATTGACTTAAAGTACTACTCTATTCTTCAGGTCATTTAATTGCAGTGAATTGAGCTCTTCTGAAGGTGACAGCTCTGCAAATTCAAAGAGTTCTGATCAGTTTGGAGAAATTGCTTTCAAACGTAACTTCCCCTGACATTACAAAACCTTCTGTTAAAACTTTTTCCATTTTCCAGACTATCATTTTGTTTCTGAACATAGATTTCTTTCCTTTGTGTTCCAGTGACAATTTTCAACTTCCCATTTTTTTATCCCCACCTCGCCTCATCCTGCAAACTACTCCACTAAATCTCAGACCATTATAAGCACACTCTTCTGTCGTCTCCCCCCCCCCCCCAGTTCAACCCTGGGGAGTGGTATGGCCTTTTGTAATTTCTCTCCCACAGCTACTCTCATTACCTGTGGAGATGCAATGCCTCATTCTCTTTAGAGCCTGCCTCTTTGCTAACTCAGAACATCACTGTCTGGAATGAAGTGCCCTCACCCCTTCATCCAGTGAGGGTTTGCATGGAGGGAAGCTCTACCTTTCACCCAAAACTGTGACAAAAATCAGCCATCAGAAAACTTAAGGAGTGCAACCCTGCAAAGTGCAAAGCCTGAGGAGAGTGAAGTAGTAGCTCTGGACTGGCCCAGTCACCCTTGTCTGCTGGCCACTCACCCTGAAGAAGGGCAGGGGTCCCTAAGCAGAGCTGTTAGACATCCTAGCGGCAGCCCTGTAGAGGCTGCGCCAGTTTGGTGTCTGCCTGGCTCCTCCTGGCTGCTCAGGCAGAGCAGGGAAGGCAGTGCTCTTCCTGCAGGCAGGGCAGCCAGCAGGCCATTGCCGGAAGGGGCCATCTGACCCTGCTGCTTCCTCCCACTTTGGCTTCTGCCTGCAAAAATGTGGGACCTGCAGGTCAGCAATAGATTCATGAGTGAGCAAGAAAGTGGCAAAGCACTGGCTCTTCTTGTGTGGAGCAAAACAGCTGAAAAAGGGTTTTCTTTTTCTTTGGATGAAAAAATGTGCGACATTTTCTGCCTTCTATCATTGCTCCTCCGTTGTCGACATCCATAGCTGTAAACTCCCTGCTGCTCTGAGCAATTCTTGCTAACTAAAAAAACGTAGGGTAGGATACAAGTGAGGCCCCACAGCTGTGGCAGCAGCAGTTGGAAGTTTGTGGATCCCAGAAGAGCAGCAACTAGCATCTTGAAAGGCATATGCATATGAGGTAGTGTAATAACAGCAGCAGCAGGGTAGCAAGACAAACAATTTCAATGTGCTTTCACCATCCCTTTCTCTGCTCTTTCAGATCTAGATTTTCAAGTTTTCTTTCAGATTTTTATTCTTTCCAATATTTACTAGCATAGTTGCAAGTTTTTTTTTTTTTTTTTTCCATTGGTGTTTGCAGTTGGATGGGAAACGGCAAGAGGAACTCATTCATGTAAATGTCACGATTAGCAAACCAGGCTGCATTAAACCTGACTTATTTCTTTCTGTGCAAGATCTCAGGCATATATCAGGGGGGCCTTAGGGAATTGTGACCCAGACAATAAGTTTTTAAAATGCTACTGCCATCAACCTGTGGCTGGATTAGAAAACTTTCTAGTACAGCTAGGGAGCCAAATTGCAAATTCTTCCTTAAAGGAAGGTCACCTTCGATTCTGCTTTCCCAAGTCACACTCTTAGCTGCTTTTTGCCCTTCACTGCCAATCCCTGCCGTCTTGGGTAGCTTTGGCCCTTTCACTTTTCTTTTACAGCTTGCAGCCTCACTTGCTATCTCACTCTCCTTCAATGCACAGGAAAAAAATATGCATTTTGCTTTATACTGCAAAACAAAGGCTGCACACCTCTTTCTCTTGCAACTAAGTATATTATCAATAATAGACGCAGTACATCTGAAAGGGTTATTGAAGCTAATGTGTTTCAAAAGCCCTGGAAAATAATAAATAAATAAGTACAGCAGTATTGAGCAACTAACAAAAGTGCTGTCAACTTCTTAAGCAATCTTCGCTATCAGTCATAACTGACACAGGAAGAAAGGAAAAAACACTAATTAATAATTAACCAGGGCAGCTGGGATCCAAAATCAGAGGGAATCTTCTGTAGCAGAGCAGGGGTGAACTAATCATTTCACTGCAGAACCTGGTGTTTACTTGAACAACTGAATCCAAGATATGTAGAAACAATATTAAAGAATTGAAAAGCAATGAAGGCAGCTCTGCTGCATTTCTGTGTATTTTTAATTCTGAAATGAACAACAGAGGATACCATTCTATAAAAATATGTACCAAGCAGCAGCAAGTACCAGAACACTGACCGGCTCAGTAACTGTAGCTCCAGCTTCTTGGGCTTATTACCAGAGAGGCTGAGCCCAGCCAGCCTCTATTGATGTCTCATTTGTTTCTGTGTGCTTGGCATAAGTTAAAGGGGGAAAAGAATCAGAATATTACTTATTGTCTTGTTTAATAACAGCCCCTAAAGCAATGATTTCTACAAACATGTGATTTTGTAAAATCAAATAAAAGCCAGACTAACACAAACCAGTAATTTCTGTGTCCCATTTGCTACAGTCTGTGCGCTGGAGTAGTCAAGAGGTTTAGCAGATGTGCAAGTGGAAATGTAGAAAGATATAGTAGAGTTTCAGAGGGTGGCAGGAGTCAAACAGGCTCATTTACACACAAAAGGGTCAGGTTTGCAGACATGGTGGATGTGTGAGCTGAACGAAGTGGATAACAGGGCGCACAGCCTTTCTAGAATGGAATCTGCATGGCAACAACAGAGATAATCACTCCACTGTGGTCTCCAGGTTGTTTAAGTATCTTGAGCACAACATTATTCATTTCAGTGAAGCAGTGGAGATATGCCTAATGTAGTTTGTGGTAGCCAAGTATGGGGAGAAACCTGATGATTTCAGAAATAAACTGAAGTGTATGAAGTGAGGGGATTCTCTCTCTTGTTCTTTCTCTCATGCTCTGCACAGTACACCCATAGCATGTGAACTATGCTATTGTCTAAACCAGTATCTGAGGGAAAATTGTGCATGCACACTTCCTTAAATGAATAATATATATCACAAAAGCACCCACTCCCTGAGATGCATGCATTCATGAAATGAAAGATGACTCACAGAAGGGGTCACTGTACAGCAATATTATTTGTGGTTTTTATTAGAGTCTGGTGCTCTAGTGCTAGACAACAGCATCATTCACAAGGGAATAAGAGCTTGTGGGCATATGAATAGGGAGGGTTGTACAATTGCAGAAACACCTGTGCTAAATAACCTTGCACTCATCCCCTAGGAAAATCTGCATGCACAACAGCCCTGAAATTTCTTGCGTGTATATTAAGCTGCAGTAGTATAAAAGCATGGTGTGACAGCACAGGCTACAAAGAAAAATTATTCAAGGGGGTATATATATATATAAATATATATATATATATACCTGTGGTTTTACTTCAGATTTTTTTTTCTCCTAAACACTGCCTGCAGTGTTAAGGCACATTTTACTTCTCAGAACATAAAGAGACTTCCTTCTACATAGAGGAGTACTGTTTTTCATTGTAACAAGCAGTGTTATGTCCTGGTGGAAAGAGGATGATCCTTACTGATTTTTAACAGCTGAGGGTCTAGCCTCCTTGTGGGTGTATTTGCTGAAAGCTAGTCCAAAGCATGCTAGAGCAATGGCAATCCAGGTACGGCTTCTTTGGCTAAAATAGGTGTTTCTTCATCTCCTGATTTTTCAGAGTCTCTTGCCTTTGTGAGCTTCTGGAAAACTGCCTGCCAGAATGAGTAATACTGCACAGAGGTTACTGGTAGCAGTGCAGGCAAAAGACATTTGATTAGGGATCTGACATCTTTCAGACACTCATGTATCATCATACACAGATATTTCAGTCTCAAGTGCTGCTTAGCACTAGCAATTGGCTCAGCATGTGCTCACACACACTCAAGTACGCACACAAAGACTGGATTGCAGGATCCTCTGTAACAGTGCAGACACATCTTGGTTAGATGCCAAATTAAAGCAAGACAGAGCATCCTTCACAGGTCACTGTTTAGCCTAGAGTATGTTATAAATCTCCCTATGGCTACAAGTTGTTCTATTTAAGCACAGGAGATTGCTATAGGGATGATCATTTATAAAGGCAGGTATTCCATTCTGAAAAACTGCTGACCTGTGTCTGTCCTGTTTCAATCACAGAATGAGCTTCCCCAAAAGGTAGAGAAAGTGCAGAAGGAGATTCACTGTCACTCTGCTACAAATCAGTCTAATAGACCTGAGTCATCTGCATTCCTCCCTTTTCCCCCTTCTCCTCATCCAAGATGATGTCTCTTGAAAGTTGTTCTTGTGTCCAATATACAGAAGGGAATTTAAGAAGACATTGGGATTGGGTTTGGGTTTAATGGAAACACATGGTATCACAGAGCATAAACCATCCATAGCATGAGGTCAGACAACTTTGGGAGTGAAAAGATCAGAGTAAGTCCACCCAACGGCCAGGGCAGAATATAATCTCATGAAGTATGCAGAGTTTTCTAAGTAGGTACAGTATGGGACTTTATGCAGGGGAAAAGGCAGGAAATTAGGATTTTGCATCTGATACATGCTTGTGGCTTCAATAGGACTGAATTTGCAGTGTCGTTAGTGGGCAGCAGATCTGGAGCAAGAGCCGGTGTTGGAGAAGCATGGCCAATACTCATGACAGCTTCCGTACCTAATGACAAGGGAAAGTACTGTTTGTGTTCTGGAGTGTGAGAGAAAGGCAAAGTATCTTGTGGTTATGAAGCTGTCCCTGTTAAGCTGCTCTGTGGCCAAGAAGTTTCACCTGTTTATGAGTTTGAGCAGCTCACTTGGTCTTCATTTAGATGCCTCAATTTCTCAACCCTAAATGTCACTGTTGTCTCACTGCTTCGACATTTTGTAAAGAGGAATGTCAATTGTCAAAGGCAGCAGTGATGTTGTGGTTCCATGGCCATGCTTTGGATCACCAGCATTGACAGTGCTACCAAGCTAACTGAAAATTTGTTGTTGAACTCTTGGGATGACCACTTGAGCAACATGTCTATTAATTTTACAAAGTGAGTTGTAGCACAGACAGCCTGAATTCTCCCTACACATCTTTGAGTAGCCCATGCTCACCCTTAACTGCTTTATTTTTCGACTGCAGACTAAAATGCAGTAGGAGCTAAAAGATGAACAATATTTAAGTAGATATCTAGATCAATATTAGATGCTGTTTGAGATTATTCTGAAAATAATTATCATCCCTGAAGCAAAACTCAAGCTGAAAATGGGGTAGGTCATACCATCAAGTCAATTTAAACAGCAAGTTAGATCTTTATTTAATATGAACTTTATGACCTCTCGTGCTGTCCAGAGCCAAATCTTCCCAGATGGATATCACCTTCCACAGGGAATCAGGAGAGAACTGCCCTTTAGGTTTTTCACTTTGCAATGGGCAGAGACCGAAGGAGCACTGAACTAGTTCATCTACTATCACAGCAGCTTGGCCTGGCCATACAGAAAGTATACCCTGTAAAAGGCATCTTTTTTTTGCCTTATCTCCCACAGTGTAAGCCAAATACACAGCTTTCACAAGGTGTGGAAAGGAAACATATTGCTGAGATAATAAGAAAACTGTAATGGCTTTGCATTTACAGCAAACTAAGGGGAGGACAAAACAGCTTATTTGGAATGTTTTCTACCTTAACTTTCATTAAAAAGGGGTTATAAGAGGAGAAATTTGAGGTGAAGGCAAAAACTACCGTAACATATTCTGTTTGGAGAGCAAGGTCTGGTAGAGGGTTTTTTTGTGTGTGGAAGATTTAAAAGAGAAGAGACCACATAGTGGAAAATTTAAAAAAGAAACTACATCTCATATTGTTCTAACAAGCAGCCTCTTTACTTTGGTACATGAGATAGCGGAGTCAGAAGGATGCTTGCAGAAAAAGTGAAGACAAGACAATCTGTGATCACACCATTTCCTCAGTTGGACTTTCAATCTTGCTTTAACTTCCATCTCAAAGTCGTTGTGTAAATTGGTTATACACATGAATCTGCACACATGTATGTACACCCTAGGTGTGTGAGAATTTATAAACCTTGCTAACCTTTCCCATGGCTTGTGCCCAAATGGGTTTCTAGCATCTTCTTTTCATATTGGATGTATGGAGTAGCACCACAATTACTTTTTGTTCACGTGCATTGTACTGATAGGAATAAAAATGTACTCAATTTCACTTTGCCCTTTCCCACTGGCTTGGTTTTAAGTGTTATTTTTGAGGTTGTGTTTATTACTAACTGGTCTGATAATACTTCAGCTCTTGAACAGGTCACTTTTGCATGCTGCCGATTGATGTATACAAGGGCAGCTGTCTCTAATGCAATTCTTAAAAGCAGATGTATGGTGCTAAGAAATTTCCATCTTATTACTTGACCAACACAATGCCCATATACTAAAATGGAGAATGACTTTTCTGAGTCTGAAGATTTGGTGTTTTTTCTACCTGTATCTATTGGAAAGAAACAAATACTACCTCTAAGGCAGACCTTATATTTTGAAAACTTAGCTCTGCTGGCACATGGTAATGCATGCTGGAGTTCAAATTAATTTGGTGTAATTTATCTCTAGCTAAAAATTTGACTTTTCTCACATGTACAAAAACCAATATAACTTTGAAACACTAGGGAGGCTTTGAGAAGTATATTTGACAGACGTGCTGAGGAAAAACCAGAAAGAACTATATGATGAAACTAAAAATTCATTGTCTTTCTAATGAAAGACTTTTGAATAAATTGTCAGAGAAGGTCATGTTGTCTGTGAATATGATAGAAAAAGAACTTCTCTTTGCTTCCAAAATCTTGGTAAAGGTATTGATGCGTACCTTCAACCTTGCAAGGCAATGTGGGGTTTGAAAAAAAGGAGACAAATGAACTTTTCCAGATAACACAAAAATCTAAAGTTTATGGGGAGATGATCTAATGAAAACCAGTTTTAAGATCAGTTGCCAGAACAGCTTATTTATAAAACATGATTTTTTGTAAACCCCAGAAATAGCAGTCTTGGTGATTAGCAGATAAGACAACACTGGAAGGGAGAGGGAGGAGAGAACCTAGCACATTCAGTTCGTGTCACAAATGAGCTTGATAGCAGCTCCAAAATGAAGAGTGAATTGCTGCTTACTTGTCTGCAGTCTGGAAAATACCCCAGTGGCTTAGTTGTGTAGAAGACCAGATGCTATTGTGAAAAATTTTGTTCAACTCCTCTGATGTCGTTAAAAGTAAAAAATTTTTACTTTTATTTATTTGCCTAAAATGAATATCTGTTATGAAATTATTATTGCGCATTTGACATTTTAAATATATTATCTGATTAAAAAATCAGCAACATCTGCTACCATGCACTAAACTTCCTGTAACTAAAGATGTGGGAGCCTTTCCCCCTATGCATCTTCAGCATTATGTGAAATAGATTTGTTTAATATAATTGAACATAATTGTGCATGTAATGTTTTAAAGTAATATTACTCAGCAGATGTTCAAATAATAGCTAGGTTATTTGCCACCAGCCATATGCTGGTGATGGCAGAAGCATCGCAATACTTGGCAAGGCAAGTTCATTAATCTGAGTGACTGTACAAATGCACTGAAACAGAGATTTGGCGGTGACCTGAGGACGCTAATGTGTGCCTTGAGGAAACAAAACCAATGTCTTGGTCTGTCCTAGAGCGTAAATAAGCTTTCTTGTCCTCTGTTGGTAGGAGATCCTGAGCACTACTTTCAAATTGGCAGCTAGTAATTTCACTGAAATAGGTGTTTAAGGTAAGCCTGTTGTGAAACCTGGGACAAGTTTATTGCATGGAAAAGGAACTGTGAAGTGAACACTTAATTATCTGATGAGTTTGGATTATCTCATGAAACTCATTAGAAAATAGACACAAAATTCAGTTTTCATATATCAAAATTCTGGTCTGAAATGTATTTCAGATGTGCTTCTATTTTATAGAAGCTTTATATTTGCAATTCTGAAGAAAAAGAGCATTCCAAGTTACAAGAAATAATTGCTGTGAAGCTGGGAAAATATACTGATGCAAAACAGATGGCAAAACCACTAATGTGTCTTTCCTAGTAGTTCAAACAAATTAAAAATACAATTACCAACATTTGATGTACCTTCTTCTAGTCCTCTACATAAGGGTATTAAAGTATTCCTGCATATTCAGAGACTAATAAAACTGAGCAATTGTGTGCTTTGCATTCTCGTGTGTTTAAAGACCTTTAAATCTGACCTCCTAATGGTCTACTCTAAGTTCTGATCCTGCAATGCTGAGCTCAGTAAGGAGTATGCCTTCCTAAGGATTAGGCTTCCCTCTTTTGTCCTGTTTTGAGAACACCTTTGACTTAACAGTAGGTGACATAAAAATGTGAAATAAAGATGTGTATTTGCATGATGCAACATTTTATACTATAAAAGAGAATATTGGCTGCTGTTAAGCTGGGTTTACCCGTGGCGTGTGTTTGATCTGGAATGCAAAGGGCAGCAGCTCCCGTGGTTACATATCTGAGCTAAGCCTCTCATCTGTGGGTTTTGAAGTGATATTTGAAGAAAGACAGGTTGGTAACAGAATAATAAGGGATAACTGGGATAATAGAAAATGGGGATGACAACTGATCCACACAGAGATTTAATGAAGTTGTGCTGCCTAGTTGCTTGGACATTTCTAAAGGTCTGGAGTATTAGCCAAGATGTAAGGACCACTGGCTGTTCATAACAGGAATAGAATATCTTCTATAATAAAATGCCATCCTCAGTGTGGCTGCAATATTCATTATTATAATACATGCTTAGAAACTGAAGTCATTCTGACTATGTTTTTTTTAAAAAAACAAGCCCAGGAAATATAAGCTCAGGCAAGATGCTGCCCATAACCAGGCAGCTGTAGAAGAATGTTTCTTCTTTAGCAAGCATGACTCTCTCATTTAGTAAAGATCATAACTTTGTCACTTGAGAGCATATGAGGGTGTTAATTTTTTTAAGTTGTGAGTTCAGAAAGCTTTATCAAGCCAGTATCAATGAGTATGATATGGAAATGTGACAGCTACACTATCAAATGTCTTTGCTTCTCTCTTTCATTTTATTATTCTGCTAAGAATGATCTAAATTTGCATCTGAAACCACATAAACTTTTGTAGCTGGGAATGATTTGAGCCTTATGTTAATGGTTGGTTCAAATGCTGTCTAGATTGCAGCAAAGAATTTGTGTATGTGCATCAAATATTTCAGCACTGAGTGCTGTATTCAGAGAAATTCTGTATGCTTTTAAAATTAAATAATACAGCTCAAGACCACAAAGACTCATTAGGGTTATCTAGTTTAATCTCTTCACTATCATGAATTTTTGCACAGAGATTTTTATCATCAAGGAGTCAAGTTAGACTGTAGATGGATATCAATCCTATCTCCTAAATATCCATCTCCTTTCTTTATTGTAATAGTGAAAAGGAAGATATTAGACCAGTGATCTTCTTTTAGTGGCAAATTTATAATTGTTTTAGTTTTATCATCTGGTTTCCTTAATGGATATCATTTGAGATGAGTCTGAACATTTTAAATCTGGATCTATATAGTTCTCATTGTGGGGGTATTCAGGAGCAAGATACCTGCCTCAAGGATTCTGTATAGATGGAATGCCTGTCTTGGATCCCAAAGGAGTACTGTTTTGATGAAATGTTCCATATGGTAGCTTGGGCAGACTCTACCACTCCAGTAGACAGAAGTTCACACAGCTCCTGATTTTCCAGAGAAAACCTTCATGGATCATTCTGTGGTCTTAAGAGGTTATGTCTCCATCACAGGCTGCAATTCAATGTGCTGCAGCTCCAGGGACAGCATGTGTCCAAAGTCGTTCTACTTTCTTTAGGCACTTTAAAAGTACACTATTGCACTTATCTGTATTGGAAAAATATTACATTAGTTTCTCTCATTTTATTGTCTAGTACACTGAAGTGAACTTTTTCTGTTGCAAGGTTTAAGAGGCTTACATGTGCAAAAACTGGAATGATAGTAGGTCCTTGTAGATGAATATATAGTGTGACCCTTCATTGCTAGAGCTCTGCTTCTAAGGAGAGCCTTACCCTTTTTATCGTTGCCCCAGCTCCAGGATCACTGCAGGAGAATGAACTGCTGCAGTCATTCAGTCAACTTTGCCCTATTGTAGATCCCAGGCAGGCTGTCATGCCTGGAGAAGATGGGAAAAGTCCTGCAACAACATGCTGCAACAATCTTCTCTCACAAAATCTTCTCCATTGCCAGTCTTGTCTTGCTTACTGAGGGTTGTGTGTTTATGGATGCCAGACATTCTCCCTTGCATTCAATGAATCACAGCTTTTCCAGGCAGTTTTTCATCTGAGACTTTCAGTCCTGTGGGCTTTTATAGAAATGACTTAATTTATCTTAATGGCACAAGTCTGATAATGTATGAAGTTTTACATATCTGGGCTATCTGACTTAGCTCCTTAAGGAGAATTCACAGCAGAAGAGTAGATGCTTCTTTGAATCTCAACTCTTTTTCTCCCTTAGACAGACTGGTTTAAGCCCAGTTCACAAATATCCCCTGGCTATCCGTTTGAGTATGCAAATGAGTATTTCTTGTGTAATTTCAAGCAGTTTGATTTTCACCTATCCATAAGTAGGTAATTGTTGGGAATGCAGGTTGTGTTAAGCACATAAACTTTAGTGCATCACATAAAATATAACTTTTTTATGTTAATAGTTAAATTAAGGGCTCATGATCAGAAATTCGTTGTATGCAGTCTTGGTCTCAGTGCATATTTAATCAAGATGCGCATACAGATAAATACACTTGTCATCTTGTGCATAAGAAAGTGTTTAACATGTTTCTTTCCCCTGAAAAATTCCTTGATTTTGTTAAGAGTGTCTCTTTTGTTTCATCCTGAAAAGTACCTATGCTGGGGGATTGGTAAAGTTATGATATTTTCTGTGCATCCATTGAAGTGCCTGGGAATCCTTGGGGTTGAAAGGGACAATATAAATTTAAGATATTATTATTATTACTTCTGCTAATAATAATAATTCAAACCCAGAGAAATGTTTACAGCTGAGTTATTATAATCCCCTAAACAAATGGGTTTATGCAGAAGCAGAACTGCTGACACAGGCTCCTGTAACAAGACAATGCCAGCAGGCATACACTATAACTCAAGCAAGGGCCAGTCAAAACGATGCAGCCTTTCTGTTGATGTGTTGTATATGGCCGTGAGTATTTCTGCCAGCTGTGTCATAAACCACTCTCTGGAAATAACAACACTGACAGATAATGGAAATCAATCAGCATTTTCTCCTTAATCAGAATGTTTTGTAAGCCTGACCATACAGTCTCAATATTCAGTAAGGAATATTTTGAGCTGCCTGCCCTGCAAAAAATGCAAGTTTCACTGGGGTTATGTCTTTTGTTCAGTAAAGCTGGCAAGATTTATATTTTCACATCTGAAATTCTGCATGAGACACCAGTTTAGCAGAGAGTGACAATTACAGAGGGAATAGGAGGCCGTTTTCTTTTACTAGCCCTGACTGCTGCATGATGACAATGCTGGAAAGCTGTTCTGGAGCTGAAGCCCCAGGCTCTAAGTGCAGCAAGCAGTGAAAGCAGACTCAATTCATTAGATCGCTTTTGGGGTGGTGTGAGTTCAAGGGGTGGTTCTATAGACTTGCATGTTACACACTCTCTTTGGTTCATGGGATAAGAAAGGTTTGAGTTGGGTTTAAGTTGGCAATGCCTTGAGAGATTTAATCTTTTTCAAATAATTTCAACTCACCTAAACAAGAAACAATGAAACAATAGATATCCTCAGTTAAAGTTCAATAATCAGGACACGGAGCATTATATTATGTATGTGATAAACTCAGTAGCTTAGAAAGAGATGTCTTGGCTGAAAACCCACCCTAGGTCAAAATCTGTCCTAGCCTGTGTGAAGAAAACTAGAAATACATGGCTTCCTCGCATTTCAACTTTGTCATACCAGCCACTATCACTACCTAATTTCATACACTTACAGTCCTTGCCACACCTTTGGGATATTCAGTCCTTAGTTTTCTTTCTGAATTACAGCCAGGGGTGTGTGGCAATGCTGAATCTTTTATTCCAGTCCAGTTACAGGAAATGGTTTACATCCATATTCCTACCTTCCATACAAGTATGCTTGTATGGAAGCAAATTGCTATTTCAGGGGAATACTGACTTTTTTGAACATACCCATTATATAACACAGTGATGACCTATGGCCTTCAGCACCCTGGGGGCTCAGAAAGCCCAAGTGGGAGGCAGAGCATCCTCTGCAAGACTATAGGCTGATTGGAAGTAACGGAAAAGATGTCCAAGTAAGGCCTTTTTTAGTCCAAGAAGGATCAGAGCAAGATGAAGAAATTAAAAATTAAGGCCCTTATCCTTCCCCCACTCCAATAAAGCAATAAACCAGTGAATAATAAAGAGCTAAGTCACAGGAGATGAAAATTGGTGCACTCTTATTTGTGCTGAATAAAATCCTTCATTTCTCAGCCAAAATGCTGAAAGGGCAGATGCCAAGGGTAGATTTATTTTATTCTGTAGTGGCAGAGAAAAAGGTTCTGTTTTGAGAGCACCAGTATCAGGTAAGGCTTTGTAAACCATATTATGCCCTTGACAGATACTCCCTGTCACATAACTTTTTGCCACACCCCCAACAAAACATGAGGCAATAAAACATTATAGGACATTTTGTACATGTGAATCCTTGACACTGCAACTAAGCATCTGGTAGAAAACCAGAGCTGCCAGAAGGATTCTACTGTCCCCACCCCAATTCCTAATAGTTTTATTGCTGTGGTTTACCATAGAAATTCTATGTTATGATAGAGGCTGTTTTTTAGTTTCCTGAACTGGAAACATGCCCAGCAGATGTACTGGCTGAAATAACACCAAATCCAGCCTTGGCGGAAGGGGAAATGAATGTGTTGGTACTAGGAGTTAATTAGGAAATGCCTCTATTATGTGGAAAGGTCCTCTGTCCTCATCTTGTTCAGCTATGCAGGGTCCAACATCCACCAGGCACAAGCAGGTTCAGGGCTATCTTCTGTTTTAGTTTAAGCTTAAATGATGTTAACCAGTCCCAGAGCTGGGGCATGCAAAGGTAGCAAAATTCTGTCTTGAATTGCCCTCTGAAGTTGTATGAATTGCGTATCAGTTGGTTCAGAGGTGCTTGGTGATTAATTGTTGCAAAAGATGGGACAGAACACACACCCTTACCATAAACCTCATCAGCGTGGACCAGTTCTTGAGTCTCTGCTGTCCCCCCTGCATCCTCTGCTGTCCTCCCTGCATCCCCTGGTGTCCTCCCTGCATCCCCTGCTGTCTCCTGCAGGAAATGAGCCAATGCAACAGCTCACTCCCCATCTTACCTCCTACTGCAGACACATGATTCCATGTTTGTGGTGAGGGGATTTCCAGGAGCAAAAGCTTGCTACAGTGGTGCCCTGTAAGACTGTTTTGTCCTTTTAATCATGCTAGGTCCTCCTACCTGCAAACCCAGCCTGTTCCTTAACTTGCTGCAATGACTAAAACAATGTACATTCCTCTCCTTCTGCATTTAATGAAAAGCAGGCTGTGTCTTAATAAGGTACCTTCTCCCCACCCCTGAATTGTAAGAAAAAAAAGCTAGTAGTTTGTATTAGTTTCAGTACTGTAAATGAATCTTATTTATCATTCTCACTTGGGAAGCCAGCAAGCAGAAATATACATTTGAGAAAAGAGACTAGCTTGCTCTGTACTTTAGGAGTGGTGGCTAGGGAAACAGAATACAGGCATCTATTGAGGGAGACCACTGGCCTATACTATTTATGATAAATGGAATTATATTCATTCCAAAACTCTACAAGCACCAAATAGAGCTCAAAGATGACTTGCTAGCCTGTTAAAAAATAAAATAGGAAAGTCCAGTTACACAAAAGTCTCTAATGTTGCATGGTTAATGCATTTTGGTGAGGAGGGATTATACTCCTCAGCAATAAAATAACTGTAAGTTGACACCTGAGTCTTCAGGAGCAAGAGTTTTATGCAAGATTTTCATGAGGGTAAACAATATTTGGAATCTTGGGCTGCTCGTTTTAAATGAGTAATTAATCCCAGGATTCATTTAAGACATTAAAAAGAGTAATTTGTTTTCATAGTGTGGGAACACGCTTTATTCTTGATCTAGTTGTTTTATCTGAAAAGACTGTTTTCAGTAATTTGTCTGCTGACTAGCCAACCTTCCTTCATATCAAAGCCCTGCCTTTAACAGCTGCACAACAAAATTTGGGGTGTGCTCAAGAGCAGTGGGAGTATCAAGACAGACATCCTGAAGTGAGCACATATACGAATGGGGGCACTCTGGAAGGAGTCACAGGGTAGAGCATCACTTCAGCTGATGCTTTGGGGTCAGGCATTTCATGTTGTAGAGTTATGAATGCAGCATGGCGGCTTTGCCTTGGTTGGTTTCTCTGTACATACAGCAGGTGCAGAATTTCAAGGTGAATGCAAACCTCCCCCCCTTCCCCTTTAATCTATCTGAGGCAGGCGTGAGAGAGAGAGGGAATTGCTAGCAGACTGAGTGTGATTCTGCCAGTTTGCATCATATGTTTGGTAGCAGTTTATGTTGGGAGGAACGAGTCTTTTTTGTGCATGAGCACAGCATAGCTTTCCCTCTGCAAAGGAGCAATTCTTCTTTTAAAGTGAATCATTGCTGGGAAGAAAATCAAGAAAACTGAGTTCAAAGAGCTCAACACACAACAACAACCATGACTAGTTCTCACTTGAAACCATTGCAAAGGTATTTACCTCAGCAAAGTATATGAAAGCCTTGAAATTCTTCCTGCTTACATAAGAAACTCTAGCAAGTCTCACTAACCTAGTGCTAAAGAAACCCTAGGGCTTTGTCATAATGAAGTAAGAACGAAGCTGAATAGATTGACACTTTGTGGAACAATGCGGGAAATAACAACCAAAAAAAAAACCCACCCAAACCCCAAACTTTGAACTGCTGTGCTGAAGCAGAATGCCAATATTGCTTTAACAAAATCTCCTGCACATAAGCATTCAGCAGGGAGCCTCTATATGAGGTCTGACTGCTTTCTCAAAGGTCCCTCACTAATAAGCTCCAGTCGGTAGACCAGATGAAGCCCAGGCATATCTTTCAGCTTTGTGACCTCTTTGACGATGACCATGTGTCCATTATTCTGTTTTCCTCTGGTGGGTTGCAGAAATAAATCACTTCTGCATGCAGAAAAACTCTCCACATGTTGGGAGAATTTTACATGCCACGCAGTGTAGACAGTAGCCAGCCATATGCTTTTGTGCCTATGGGTGATTCCCTAGCATACAAATAAGGCCACTTCCAGCCAGCACATCACACATCAGAGTTAACTATAAAGACAGGCTAAGACTGCAAAAGTTCTTTGACTTTACAAAGTGCAGTTCTGCCTGCATACCACCTTGTCTCTAAGTTGGAACTCCCGAAGTACTGGTGCACTCACACTCAGCTTTTCTTCCGCATTCTAGCTTTGGACTTTCACAGTGCAATGTGCTCACTGTGAAGATCATTGGAACCAAAATACAGAAGCCTGGAGGGAAGATGCAGATCTGAGCTTACATTTCATCTGTGAAGCTCTCAAGAAGAGAGCTCTTAAACATGGAAGGGGAAAAGTGAGCACAGTGTGGCAGGAGACAGTTGCCAGACGAAGCATGAAATAAATGGGTGCATGATATGCAAAAGTTAAAAACAGCCCAAGAGTACAAAAAAGGAAGAATGAGAAAAGAAAACATGCAAACAGGAAACAGCAAGAGACCTAGCTGCTCTGAAGAGATGGTGTAGGTAGGCAAACACATGAAAAGGAGAGGTGACAAACCTTCATCTCTTCTCCCAAAATCCTACTAATACTTTCATGCAGGAAACTAAGCCTTTAAATGCTTAGCTCTTCCTTCAACTGTCTAAATCTCAGCCTGCTGCACATGGCCCATGGGTGAACAGGGCATTCCCTGAAATCTGAGCATGGTAGGGAGAGCAAAGGTTAGGCAGAAAACCTATTTTGTGGGTCAAAGAGGTGCTACTCCCAGACAGAGGCACAGCGGCTGCTGGAGGTACTGCCAGGTGTATCTGCTCATCAGCTCTTGGTGCAGCACAGGAATGAGAAACCTGCATTTCAAACACATAGTTAATAAGAATTATGGATGCATGTTGAGGCTGAGGACTTACAAGAAAGAACAAGGCACTGTTAGTCAGAAACCCACACTACGTGGAAAAGCTTAGTTTGAGTAAACTTGGCATACAAGAGATACATGACAAGAACAAAAGTTAGAAGGAAGAGGTGAAAGAGCCATGTCTTCAGCAGCCGATGTAGTGTATTAACAAGATAAAATGCAGGGATAGAATCACACAATCATAGAATCAACCAGGTTGGAAAAGACATTTAAGATTATCAAGTCCAACCATTACTACAGCACTGCCAAGACTACCACTTAACCTCTGAGGGCCTTATCTGCACGTTTTTTGAACACTTCTAGGAACAGCGACTCCACCACTGGCCTGTTCCAATGCCTGATCACCCTCTCTGTGAAGAGCTTGTTCCTAATATCCAATCTAAACCTCCCCTGTGCAGCTTGAGGCTGTTGCCTTTTGTCCTATAACTTGTTACCTGTGAGAAGCGGCCAGCCACCTTCTTGCTCCATTCTCCTTTCAGATGGTTGCAGAGAGTGACAAGATCACCTTGTTGTAGAAGATCAGGCTGGTCAAGCAGGCACTGAGGTAGGTTTCCAGGGTCTTCCTTCCCTTTTTGTAGAGAGACATCACATTGGCCAACCTCCACTCCTCTGGGGCCTGCCCACTAGAGGAGGACTGCTGATAAATGATGGAGAATGGCTTAGCAAGCTCCTCTGCCAGCTCCTTTGGCATTCTTGGGTGGAAACCATCTGGCCCTACAGACTTGTGTATGTCCAAGTGGAACAAGAGGTCTCTAACCATTCCTCCTGAAATATGGGGAACTCCAACCAGCTCCCCATTTCCCCATCCTGCTCAGTTGAATGAGTACCCTGGGGATGGCTGGTGTGACTATTAAAGACTGGTGCAAAAGCAGCATTAAGAACCTCAGCCTTTTCCTCATCCTTAGTCACTAGGTTCCCCCTAGTATCCAGCAGAGGATGGAGATTCTCTTTGACCCTTCTTTTATTGCTAATATATTTGTAAAAATACTTTTTGTTATCTTTTATAGCAATGGTCAGATTCAATTCCATCTGTGCCTTCGCCTTTCTAATCTCTCTACACAACCTAACAACATTCTTGTACTCCTCATTGGTCAACAGCCCCTCCTTCCACAAGTCATTGATTCTCTTTTTTACCCTGAGTTCCAGCAGTATCTCATGTTCAGCCTAACTGATCTCCTTTTCTGCTGGTTTGACTTTTGGCACATGGGATCTGCCTGCTCCTGTGCCTTGAAGATTTCATTCTCAAAGAATGTCCAGCCTTCCTGCACCCCTTTGTCCATCAGGATTGTTTCCCAAGGTTGAGAAGTATTTTTTCTCAACCAGTGTCTTCAACAGGCTGAAGTGAGCCCTCCAGAAGTCTAAGGCGGAGGTTTTGCTGACTTTCTTCCTGACTTCTCCAAGGGTCGAAAATTCTATCATTCCACTGCAGCTTTGGCCAAGATGGCTTCCAACCATCATATCTCCCACAGTCCTTCTCTATTCATGAACAGTAAATCTAGCCAGGCATCTTCTCTAGTTGGCTCATACACCAGTTGGGTCAGGAAGTTATCCTCCACACCCTCCAAGAACACACTTGCTGGACTGTTCCCTCTCTGCTGTATTGTACTTCCAGCAAACATCTGGTAGGCTAAGAAAAAGGGATAGCAGTTGTGAAACTTCTCCTAGACATTTGAAAAATGCTCTGTCAGTAACTTCTTCCTGATCGGGCAGTCTATAACAGACTCCTACCAGAATACCCTCTTGGTTGGCCTTCCTCCTGATCCTTACCCAGAGATACACAGCTTTCATACAACATTGAGTTCAAGGAAGCTGATGCACTTCCTGATGTACAACACAACTCCATCACCTATCTTTCTTTGCTTATCCCTTCTGAAGAGCCTGTAGCCATCCATTGCAGCACTCCAATCATGCGAATCATTCCACCACATTTCTGTGATGATGATTATGTCATGGTTTTCCTGCTGCACAATGGCTTCCATCTTCCTATTTCTTACCCATGCTCTGGGCATTGGCATGAATGCATTTACGTTACCCTATGAATCTGGACTCCACATTGGCTGACGCCTTCCAGCTCATTTTTAGCAAGCCTGTTTTTATCTCCTTCACACTTTGAACCTACTCTAAAGCCTTCTCTATGAGCCCTGCTAACTCCTGAGCTAGGAACCTTTTCCCTTTTTGGGACAGGGATACCCTGTGTGCCGCCAGCAGGCCTGGTGCCCTGTAAACTGCCCCGTGGTCAAAACCCCCAGAATTCTGACTGTGTCACCAGTCCCGGAGCCAGCAATTGATCTGCATGATTTTTCTGATGCTTTTGTCATCATTTCTTATGACTGTCAGGAGAGATGAGCAAACTACTTGGGCTCCTGAGCACTGAACCAGTCACCCCAAGCCCCTGAAGTCCTTCTTGATTCCCCTCAAGCTTCCTATAGAGAGTACTTCCTCATTGCCCACTTGAAAGACCAGTAAAGAATCGTAATAATTAGGCTGTACCATCCGAATGAGTTTTCTGCTGACATCTCTTACTTAGGCCCCAGGGAGTCAGCAGGCTTCCCTGAGAGTCTGTTCTGGTTGACCCAACCCATTCTAAGGAATGGAATAAGGCATACTAAAGTCACATATCTTAGTACATGTACACAATTGTTTTAACATGTTCCAAAGAGCTCATGAAATCACTCCCAATATGAATTCAGTTTACTATCTTTCTATACCCCTGAGAGAAAACATCCCTAGACCCTTGACTTCCCTTTCTCCAAGAGATTTAAAATTTCCCAGGGCAGCTCAGGTTACTGTACTAGGAGATTAACTGCCAAAGAAAATTTATACCATGTTACTGTCATCAGAGTTAAGGTGTTGTCAGCATTTCTTTTATAAACTACCTTTATAGGGTTTATGAGGCTCACATGGCCATAAAAATTCACTGTAACCTGCCCTACAGGACCATTCCATGAGACCAAGAGGTCACTATTCTTCATGGTCTCTCAGTTATTATTGAAAGCTTTTTTGGTCCTTTTTTGTAAAAGCCATAAAAACAACTAAATGTAACTCATGAGTCCCCATTTTGCAGAAAAACGACTGAGATACTAATGTTTTAAAAGATTCATGGACTGAACTTGTGTTCAGTAATTCTTTCAAAATTAAAATGTCATAAAGCTTTGGAGTACCTTGTCTTAATGATCTTATATGGCTATTGGATTAACAGAGTACACAGGTAGCTTTTATTGAGTCCAGGGCATATCTTTCATGCACTAAAAGGAGGCTTCATGGTAGAAAGCATTGTCAGCAAAGTTTTAATAGGACATTTTTTACCAGTCTGCTTTTGGTTGGCTGTGGGACAAGGAAGCAGTTTACTTCTCCTCCATATTTCCGTTCATCTGGTTGCGCAGTGGTGGAATTGTCAACAATATGGGACTTCTGCAATTTCCTCAAAACCATCATGCCCATGCTTTGGCCTCCTCCTGATCTTGCAACCCTAGTTGTCAGATTAGGGGGGAAATAAAAAATTTATCCTAGGATTGTGGAGTTGGAGAGGAGCCAGGGACTATGCTGGAGATGGATGATTTGTTTGTCTGGTAGCAGCATAGTAACAGGCAGTCCCAAGTGTAAGGCATGACATTTGACAGTTCAAAACTCAAAAAAGGCAAAGGCTGCGAATTGGGTTAGCATTTGCTGTGACCTGCCACACTTTTGCTGATATGCATGCAAGTAAAAGGTAGGTGAGCTTTTGCTGACGTGCTGATTCACTTTGGTGAGGTGTTGATAGGTGGCTTCTCTGTGTGTGAATGATACTTTAAAAACATACCTGGACTCAGCTGCTTCTGCTTGCACAGAAGGTGACTGGTACGTTTTCTGCATTGTTTTCTTCTATAAGTCCAGTTCCCATATGGAATTTATTTGCTGTAACAAAACCGAGCCGTAGTCCCAGGCCAGCTCTTTCATCAGCTGTTGGATGTTACAACCTGCATTCTAGTCTTGAGGGTACACTTATGTAGTTTACTGTATGATAAACGAGTCTCATAAATCACCTTTATGCACTGGCATATGCATAAATTGTCAATGTTTTCCTTTTGAATTGGGACACTTAGGAAAGACAGAAAAGGAAACATTGTTTCCTGGCAGTGGTACCTTTTGAAAGAACTGAAGAGTCTGTATTATGACTGGAGTGTGAAATTGTTCCTGCTGAAGTCCAAGGTAGTTCTTGGGACAAGAAATTCAAGTCTGGAAGCTGGGCTAATAACGCCGCTCTCAGATGTCTTTCTTGCACAGTTCAGCTGAGTAACAAAATGTCTCACTTAAGACAACATCTCAAAAAGAAAAAAAAAAAAGAAAAAACTACTCTTAATACTAACTGAACAAATAAATTCACCAACAAAGATCTGTGTATCTTCAGATAAGAAGGCTGAAGAGGTGGTGCAGGAGGAAAAAGCATTGGCAAATATTGAGTTTCAGTCCTCCTCATACTGTTATTACACCAGATGATAAAAGAGCCTTACTGCCTGTCCTGATAGGAAAGAGAGGGGAAAATGCCATCCCCAGTGAAAACCTCTTTATTTGAAAAGAACTACAACATATTGTGCTAGTTAGAGAAATTTCAGAGGCATATCCCCCTTCTTTTTACATATCTGTCACTGTTATGGCTCTACAAATTTATGCGAATCAAAGAAAAGTCTCTGTGGGCCACAAAACCATCTCCAGAGTAACTGGTCCGTTGCTTGCTTCTATTCAACAGGACAGGAGCCTCCCTTTGCATGCTACATTCATTCATTTATATATGGGGAACATTACTTGCTGAAGGTTTGTTACTGTACCAGTTTATGAAGCTTACTCTCCCTGTGACAATTAAGTTAATGACCTAAAACTCTCTATTCAAGTGGGACTCTACACAGAGATTTTGCTGTGGAAACAAGCCCCATTTATTTAAATTATTAAACTGCTTTATGGTCTTATGCAATATGTTTCTCCCATTTTTGAATGCTTGACCATGACCAGAAAATTACAGTATCTTTTTTGCACAGCAGGTGTGCTTATTACCAGAACTTCACACCCTGAAATATTTTTTAGTCTTAAAAAAAATCCAATGCTAACTGGGAACTTACTTGTATTAAAGCAATACTGCAAAATGAAGTATTGAAATATAGAATCATAGAATAGTTAAGGTTAGAAAGGACCTTAAGATCATCTGTTTCCAGCTCCCCTGTTGTGGGCAGGGACCCCTCACACTAAACCATGCCACCCAAGGCTCTGTCCAACCTGGCCTTGAACACCGCCAGAGATGGATCATTCACAACTTCCCTGGGCAACCCATTCCAGTGCCTCACCACCCTTACAGTAAAGAATTTCCTCCTCATATCCAACCTAAACTTCCCCTGTTTAAGTTTGAACCCATTACTCCTTGTCCTCTCACTACAGTCCCTAATGAAGAGTCCCTCCCCAGCATTCCTATAGCCCCCCTTCAGATATTGGAAGGCTGTTATGAGGTCTCCACACAGCCTTCTCTTCTCCCGGCTGAACACATTGTAGTTTAGAAACCTGGAAAAGCTTTCTGCATTCACAGGAAAGTGTGTAATGTCAGAGACACTGCCCATTTGTGGGCATCCATTGAGGTAGCGCTCACATTTACCACACCTGTTAAACAGCTGAGAAATAAAGATCTTATATAATAAAGAGCACTTGGGGTTCAGCTTGCCCTTTTTAATTTTGGGTTTGCCATGGACTGAAGGCTGGGAGATGATCAGGTACATTGTTTCTACTGAAGCATGCTCTTTCAAACTGCATGGTAAATGGCTATGCTATGTGCCATTAGACTAAATGCTCATAACAGGCTGGATCTTGGAAATAAGATGACATAAGCATTTGGTCATATTAGAGCTAGAATTAACCTGATCAGTAAGCTGACAGTAGTGGCAGTGGCACTGCAGGAAACACTGACATGAGACAGGCGCTGGCTAGCAAACCTTCCAGTGAGCCAGCATTGTTAGGCTGCTGTGCCTGCATTGCTGTGCCTTCACTGCTCTTACTTGCTCTTGGCTACCAAAAATGTGAACCATGGACACACATTACTCATTCAACAGCTTTAATTTCTCCAGTTAAAGTCAGTGGTATTGTGCTTTATCCATTGTGGTGTGTCTAACCTTAGAGTGACTCCTGCCTCTAATAAAGTTGTGAAGCAGAGTTGGTTTTTTTTTTGTTGTTGTTGTGTTCTTGGTTTTTAACTGTGTGCTTTGTTTTGTTTGTTTTTTTTTTTTTTTTTTTTTTTTTTTTTTTTTGTGTGTCTTAAGAATTTCAGTTAAGAATTCCATTCAGGTTTAATATTACAATTATTGTGGATCTAAATGGACACTGTTTATGTTACATATAACATTGCTTTCCCGCATTATGCAAGATTCACAATTTCATTTCTTATTGCAAATGCACAGCTCTTGTTATTTAGAGGCTAATGCATGCTTGTGCTTTAATAAGACTCGGAAATGAGGAAAATGTAATTACAAAGGGTATTCTTCACATTAACTTGTTTGTGTACTAGAATATGCTCAGTCTTAGGTGTAACTCCATACTAGTTTTCCCAATTAACTGAAAAGTGAGGGAGAAACAATCTCACAGTGCCAATTTTGTCCTGGTCTTCAGGAAGAGATTAGCCTTTAATCTCCAAAGACAAAGAACGGTATCAGCCCTGCTGTTTGGGTTACTCAGTTCCTTGGTGTTTGAATGCTGTCTATCCCGCAATGGTAGCTGCAGATACCTCCTTCAGTTTAACATATCTAATATGTTACTGGGACAGGGGAAAAAAGCACTGCTTAAATAGGGTTTAGCTAAATCTCCAGTTAGTGTAAGTACATAGGCATACTACTTCAGATATATGGCAATGCAGATTGGTCACTCCTGGGGAAACACCACCTTTCCAATGAGTTGGGGCAGTGTACCCTACAAAACTGCAAAACCTGCTTGGTAAGATGTTTAAATTTTGCCACCTGAGACTGATGCAAGATCTCTGGGGCATGCAGAACGGTGATGGATTTCCCTCTCTTCTGAAAAAGATGCCTGTGACGAGAGTTGCTCTCTCGTTTTTCCTCTTCTCTCTTAACTGTTAAAACAAATAGGTCATAACAACAGAAGGGAGCAGGGCTTCTGGCAACCTCATGAACTCTCCTAAATATGGAAACAACCTTGATGAGTGAAGCAGTGGAGCAGCATGCACTGCTAATGGCTTCTCTCTCTGAGAAGTGAACATTCACACATCCGCTGTGAATCCCGGCAGGCCAGAGATAGAAGAAAGGGTCATATAGATTTTTCTATACTTAATAAACTCCTTAGAGTCCAAAACAGATGGACTGTGGCAGAAATAGGCAGTTTGGGGTTCACTTATGACTCCAAAGCAATCAAGACATCATCCAAGTAAATAAGCATTTTCACTCCCAGAGACCTTAGGAAATGAGTAACTCATCCCATAACCGTGGCTATTTTTGGAGCAATGCACAGGCCAAACACCCTTGCACATTGCTGGTGTGTGCAAAGACTTTTAAAGCTGCTTTAAGTGGCAGGAGGGTCAGGGTGTTAAATGAGGTTGTACCTGAAATCTATTTATACCAGAAAAGGTCCATTTCTGAGCTGTGACTTTCAGTATTGAAAACTTCCATGTGTACCCTACCGGTGGTCACAAGTAGCTTGAGTCACAGCTCAAGGAGTTATCACATATTGTATATACCAAAGGGGAAGAGTTTAGCATGATGAAAGTGTGTTAATTCAGTATCAATGAGCAATTCCTTTTGATGTTTAACACTGTTGGATTTCTCTACATTTTGTATAACATGGATTAAGTTCAGATGTGAATTCCAGATTTTCAAATTAATCAAGAACAAGTCACTTTTATACTACAACTGGCAATTATAGTGGAAATATTATTGAAGCATAATCAAGGGGAACACTTCTAGAGGTATATAAGGTTAAGGGGATGTATTCATCTGTGTTTATCTATAAAAAAGTCCCATTGGACTCATGATAATAAATTTTCAACATCCCTGTGAGAGTACTTTGTCACTTTGTACCAAAATTCTAAACAGGTCTGCACTTCATTCCTTTGGTTGTAGCAAGTTTTACCATTACCAGATTATCAGATTTTTTTATTTTTTTCTTAAAGAAAAAAAAATATTTTTAGTACTAATATAGTATATGTGGCATAAAATTACACTTATATATAGACTCTGCAAACTAGCCAGATGTTCATTTGAACGAATGTAAATTTGCTGAAAGAGAAGTTGTACCCGACCCAAAGATGTATTCCACTGAAAAAAAATACCAACTCAGCCTAGCATAAAAAGTCTGAAAAAGAAAATACAATTTTTTAAGGATAAGATGTTTTGATAGGCTGAGTCAAACCTCAAATATATATTTAGTAACCTGTTCTAAGCAATGAAATTTAGCATAGGCTCACTTATATTAAAAAAGATATACTAAGTACCATAGATCATGAATCCATCCTGAAAAAGTATGAGCTAAGTAGAGCAATAAATGACCTTCTAAGGCTGGAAGGTGAAGGTGAAAATGAAACTTCTTTTATGCAGGAGAATAAATACAGATTTAGCAGCTTAGCCTCATGCATCTGGGTTTGCAAGTTTTTGCCTTCGGCTACAATGGCATAAGATGAGCAGTTTCTCCCTGAAAAGCTGAATGTACATGATTACAAATTCCAGTAAGTCTGCATTGGCTTTGCTTTTTTCTTTCTTTCTCTGGCATCTCAAAACCTCTTGTTGTGGTAACAGATACACAAATTGGCATATGGCAAGTCATTCATTAGAATTAATTTTGCAAGGAATTAATCTTATCCAAGAAAACAATTTGACTAATCCAAAAATGCACTAACCAGAAGGTTTTCTGGCAGAATTGCAAAACACGTGTTTTGAAAGGTATACACCCATCTCACTAAAAACCTGAAATCAGCACTAGCCCAAATGGCAGCTAACAAATATTTTCTAAGGAAAACTAGTTATTTCTGTGCTATTTTCTTAATTTAACTTTCTTGGGGTTATTCTTCTAAATATGGAAGTTAACGCTTTTTAGCTAGTTTAAACTTGTGCTGTGGGCTGGATTGCTTTCACCTGCTCCTGATGTTTCTTTTGTGTCTGCAGCTTATGAAAGATTTCAGCATATGAATTTGCAAAGCCTGTTCTGAGGAGCTAGATGCTGTCACAAATTAAACTGTTTCAGTATGCAGCAGTGAGTTCTGTCTCTTCTCATCTCACAGTTGCTTTGCATGGTCTTTTTCTCTTGCCCCACTTAAACCACTCTTTCTAAAAGCTGATTTCTTAAATATCTAATTTTCTACTAGGAAGCTAGGGAGCCTATCTTAACACTGAGGACACTTAATGGTTAAAGGAAACGTGAAGTTCTTCTGTTCTGTAGCATTGATGCTCTAAAGGATAAAAGTCTGAAAAATATGGGAAGTACAACTGAGTCTTGTGAATGGAGTTACTGGAAAATATTTTTCATTTCCTAAGCATAGTCCTTTCCATTGTGATAAAACTGTTTTCTCTAACCAGATATGTAACAAGAAAATGCAGCTGACTGCTAATGTGATATACTGAACTATTCTTGAGAAAAATGTACTTTTTGTTAGTGCTGGGTTGTGTACAGTTTCTTTTTTATCTACAACCCATGTAAATCCTAACAGATACAAACTTCCTTGCATTACACAGAAAAGATGTGATTAGTTCTGGTGATGGAGGAATTGTACGAGGAAAGGTATTTTTCCCTTTAAAATTATTTCATTAATTCCTTTCTGAAGTTAATATGAAACCAATGAAGAATTCCCAGTTTCCTTATAGTTGGTCTTAACAAAAGATATATTCTACTTCTGTACAATTTTTGTATTAATAATTAAGACAAATGCAATGGTAAGTCCCTAGAAGGAACACTTGTCAAATAGTTTAATATTTTCTATTCTGAAGCTCTCAGTTGAATCCAATTAATATTGCTGTGTGAGAGTGGAGGACCTTCAGCTGATGCTTTTCAAATCCATCAAAAACTGTAATGAATACTTGCATCCATATTATGTCTAAGCCAAATCCGTCTTTCTGAAATGAAGGAGGACAGGAGCTTTGCCAGTAATAAAAAGCCACATTTTACATTTAAGTTGCTACTCCTGTGCTATCATTCATTGCATGTGATTGGTTTCTTAATTGCATCTCCTCAAGAATCCTGTCTGTTCAAAGTTCACTGACTTCTTGCTGGTAAGACCAGCACAATACTATCTTCAGTTAACTGTGTTTGCCTTTTTCAGCTATTATCAGGACTTCAGTAATGAGCTCTCTGAGACACACCCACTAAAGACCAACTGAGAAAAGAATGGATGGTTCATTTTGAGGAGCATTTCTTATGCTTAAAGAAAGCCAGTGCCACTTTATTTGCAATAATGCAATTTTATGAACTTAGATTAGTAGTTTTCAGTCTTTTACAGCCTTCCAGTGGGGATTTGCATCTTTGTGTAATCAATAGGCAGACCAGCAGCAGGCTGGATTTCCTTAGCTACTTTCTGAAAAACCCTGTGTGTTTCTTCCACACACCAGAGATATGCTGATACACTGACTTGTTAAATAAATGAAGAATTTGGGACATCTGTTTAGAAATGCTGGAAGGAGGAAGATGATATAATGGCTAATGAATTTATTTCAGGTTCATTGTTCTGCTGCAGGACTGCACCCAAGTCAGCAGACCTCAAATTTTTGAGCACATGTAGAGATACATCTGCAAAGAAATGAAGGCATTTCAATGCCTTGAGAACTGTCCATCTATGCAATTGCACTTTCTGGATAGAAAAATATCTCATCTCTTTTAAAAAGAAAAAGAAAGAGCTAAACTCAGTATTAATATAAATGCATGAAATTCGTGGAAGATACAATGATAGTTTTCAATTACAGAGTGCAGTAGAAATCTACTTTGATACCTTGCTTGCTGTGAAGTCCAATCTGCCAGTAGAAAGTACTGCCTTTTTTATTCAGCCATTACTCACTCACTCACTGAGTATCTTACCTTGGTAAGCTTTGCCACTTCTCTGATAAATTAATTATCTTAGTTCATATTAAAATCAAAGTAAACTCCATGAGATTGTTTAGAGATGACGCAAAACCATATTATATTTGGAACAGTAGCTTAGACTTTGTATGATTTCAGCTTTCTATGTATTTCTTGAACAAACAACTTTTCAGTTTATGTAATTATGAATGCACTTCGGGTGTTTTGTGCTTACATTATGCAGTGCTTGCATCTTGCATAAAAGGCTGCTGAGTTTAATTCACAAAACAGCACTGAGTGGCCTTTGCTTTCATGCTGTCTAAGTGCAGGTACATGTGAATGTGTAGATATGTCTGAATGTGTAGGTGTGTTAAAGATTCCCATAATTCTTAAATGTTACCAGGATGGGCCCTCAGTTCATTAGCTGGCTACTTAATTCCCTGGACACAATCAAAGAAGCTGAAATGTGACAGCAAAATAGATTTCACTTTGGACGAAGGATGGGAAAAGGGGAAGAAAATTGTCTGAGGAATGCCAGGTAAGGGTAAAATGATTTATATGGCATTCTGTTTGCAAAGTAAACATAACCAAATGGCCTCATTTAATAGGCATTGTTTTCCTTATGAAAATGTGTCTTCTGTATGTGTAAAATTTGTGTGTATTCATTAGTGTGATTTATAGCAGAGTTTTCTTTCCCACTACACTCCTGCATCAGCAGAAAATTGCTCATGTGCTTATCTATTGTTCTAATGCAGAGGAAACACAGCATCTTGCAGAATCAGTGAATAAAGATTCTGAGGAAAGTTTCTCAGCCAAACTAAGAAACAGGCACTTCAGTGAGCACTTACTTGCAACTGATGTGAAGGTACCTCAGTAGCTTTGAAAACATTCCCTTAGATCACAGAAAGAGCACTAAATGAAAGCTAAAAGTTGAGGAGTCACTTAAGCAACCTGTCTGTGACTGATCTAGTAAAACCTTGCTTAAGCTGAAACTGAAGACGTTTGCTCAGCTCAGATCTAGGCTAGGACATGCCTCTCCCAGAGCAGAGGCAAGTTACCTCTTTAAAAGTGAGAAATGGGACTGGAAGCACACACAGCAGGATACGGAAAACCATAGCAGGTCTGTAATCCTAGTTTTTCTGGACAAAAACAAGTGCTGCAAGTTTGAAGAGAGTCTCCATGTGACAGCGTTTTGCAGAGCTAGCTAGAAGACATTTTCTTCTGTGGCATGCAATTTATTTTGTAAGTATATGAAATAGTTTCTCCATTTCTGTCAATATCATCTCTCAAAATATTTTAGTATTCTTAGTTCTTATGTGACAGTAATTACTTAATTTTTTAAAGGACTACAAAAAACATCATAACATATTCAAACAGGTCAATTCTCTTTTTAATTCTATGACAAAATGCAATTCTAGCAATTGCATCTAGGTACTTCTTTTTCTGGTATTTGTTAGTCTACTGTTAACTAATAATAGGATAAAGTATGCGTATTTGGACCAATTACATTTTTGAAACTATTATTCCACTCCTCTTTTTGTCAGTTCTTTTCGCAGTAAGCATAAAATGTAATCTCTGGATATCAAAATAGTCAAAGTAAAGTTGTGATAGTTGAATGGAAAATTTGACAGGTAAATTTTAGTGTTTGGGATTTTCACACACTTTAACAAGTCCTGATTCCCTGTAAGCACTGCTCTGCAAAAATACATCAGCAAATTATTGAAGAGGAACACGGACTTAGAAATTACCTGCTTTTTTTTTGAATTTATTTACAAGAAAAATAAGAAAAAAGGAAAAATAAAAATAAAAGGAAAAGGAAAAAAGCAAAGACCCCACAGATCTGCAACATTCCTAGCAAAAGTTAAAAAAAAGGCAGAAAGTTTTCTTACCGAAAAAGTAATGTGTAGCTAGTAATAGAAGATGTTCACGGAAAAAAATCAAACTTGTACTAGGACAGATCTACTTTCAGAAGCTCTCATGTGTGAATAGATTGGATGATATTCTGTTTTATGGTTTAGTGAACACAGGTGTTTCAATACTTAGCAAAACAGTACACTGAGAAGTTATCAGTAAAGCCTCGAGTTAAAAAAGTGGTTTTCTGTATGAAGAACAAATACTGTTGTACCAAGATGTTCTTAGCCAAAGTTCCTAAGTAAACAATTACTTATGTATTCTCATTGTGTTTGCCTGCAGATAAGTACCCTGCACTCCCAGACCCAAAGGCTTTTAATCAACTGTCCAGTTTCAGTCAAACTTGGTGAGTTTGGGATAATGTGACAAGAATCATGCTTCATTATTTTCCTTGCTCACAGAATGATTTGTGAACTGCTGACAAGAAAATCAGGAATCTGCTTTTCACTCCAGCCAGGATGGCCAACACTTTCACTCAGTTTATCTGATACCAGCCTTTGGTACTGATGCAGCATATTAAGTCACACTTCTGTTGAGTTTAGCATCACCTAACCCACTGAAAATATCTTATCAGACAGTTTGTTTTACATCTTTGATGTACAGGTGTTAAATTACAATCCAGAATGCACAGGAGAATGTATATCAGAGATGCACATCTCATTTAAACAACAGCATTCATGCAACAGGCATCCATTTCAATCAATAATGTACAAAGGTATGCAAGAAACTTTAATTTCACTGATGTCTTGCAAAAATTCTGGCTTTGAAGAAGAATTGAGAGTTTGTTTTCAAATGTTTTCTGCACCATTTTAACTCTGGTCTTCTGAAACAATAGTTAAGATTTCTATCAAGTCCAATGACATTAGCAGGGCATATGGAAGTGCTGAAAGCTCAACCTAAAAAAACACTGTCATTGTAGGAAGGACTGCTGAAATGTCTACAAAAGGAGTCTAGTTCTATTTCACCCAAGAGGCTTCAGTAGACAATGAATGACATTGCATCAGTTTCCTTGAGCAGAGCTGAATTTCATGGCTTTCCAGCATTGCGCTGACACTTTCTGGATAGAAGTTTAGCAATGAATTACATAAAGATAGTGTTAGTTATATTACTGTTGGAAATGGTTACATAATTCTATCATCTATGTAAAAATAAAATCTTGAAGTATTCAAAATTAAGAATCAACATGCAAATTTTTGAAAGATAGATTTGAATTTCTTCTGAAACTTCAGTGGGACCCCTTCTCTTTGGCTTGAGAGGATTTTGAGCCTGCAGGATAGAACTCTGCATTTTTTCAAGTTTTATTTCTGAGCTAGGATAACCAAAGAACTTGAAAATCATAAAAAGAGAATTTCTGCAATACTGAGTGCAGCAGAGAAAACAAGCTGTGAAAACAAGCAAGCAGAAGGAATTGTGAAAGTCTGAGCATGAGTCCTGGATAAATACTTTTTAGCTGACAATACTGAAGAAGTCCTTTTGTGACATAGCCAATGCTTCCCAGACCACTGGAGTTATTTTCTGTGCTGTTTTTTTAAGTATGAATTGGTCTTTAACAGGCCATTACTGGTAAATTCTCAGTGCACCTGCAGTGAGACTATGAGCCTTAGCATCAAAGAGTGTGTTTTGTGGCTGCTTTTTGTCTATAATGGAGGGCTGGTTTTGAGGGAGGATCTTTGAGCTGTGGGAAGTTTAGTGGATGCTGCAATAGAAGTTCTGCTGCACCATTTGGAACTTGATTGGACCTCTTCTTTTTCCCCGTAATGTTTATATAAATACAATATCAAAGAATTAGAAATTCCACAGGCAGCTCTGTGCCAAATGTAGGAATGTCAGATTTTGTCCAAATCTTAAGGCAGTGTGTTGATTTCTATGTTTGTGAACCAACGTGCAAGGGTGAGAATCAGGGACTTAATCCTGTCTAAATTTTATTCAGAGGAGTCAGGCTTCTCCTTCTATCTGGTGTTTGGGGGGAGGTAAGGGGAAAGAAGAGGCAAATATGGAGGACTGCTAAATATAAAGAAGGCAAAAATAGTGCCATCTCACCTGGATGATTAAACCTAAAGTACAGATGAGAGCATTAGAGACCATCACCTCTACCACTCCATTTTATTTCCAGGCTCAAGATCAGTGTTTGCTAGCTAAACAATGTGAAACCATTTCTGGGTACAGCTGTACAAGCTTGAAAGTCATTATGACCACCTTTCATTTCTCAACTCCTGATATCTGATGTATACTCATCCACTCAAAGAACCTTTGATGTTACAGAGGTTCTGGCTTTGGAAAGGGTCCAGATGACAGCAGCATATGAGTGTCTGGGACAAAAATGAAATTGCTTTCATGGAAATGTATTCAGAAAGAAGGCAAAAATTGCACTAACACTATATCTCACTCTCCTGTGAATATTCTTGAGAAGCAAACTTCTACACGGCTTTGAAAACTTTTTAGTAGTAACAGGTAGATAAATTTGTATTTAAACAAAAACTACTTTAAGAGTTTTTTCATGTTTTAAACAGCAAAGGATCTTCTTTGTTCTTGCTTGGCTGCATCTCACTTCCCAGATGCTTATTCATGTAACATTAATTCAATTGATTCCATGGCCACTTGTCATTGCCACTCAATTTTGATATTTCAGCAATCGAAGGGTACCTAAAAATGGAAGGATTTTCTCATGCATGCAATGGAATAGTGATTCATTTGTTCTAATATTTCATGATCTGTCCTTGCAATATCAGAAACTTGGTAAAAAAAAATAGCTTAATGCCTTATGCCAGCAAGACAGCACCTGGCTTTTTTTTGGATTCTTGTGCTTTTATGAAGAAGGAATGAACAAAAACATTATGCACTCCATCTCTGGTTAAATAGATCATGAAGGCTTAAAAGAGTCTGCCAATAAGAAAAGTGGCCTCTATACCAAAGCTTCAGGTTCAGGTCATGGATGTGAATCAAATGGAGTAATGAACTTCAAAGTCATTTTTCCTAGGATGTTAAGATTAAGACATTGACAAGGGATTACTTATTCTTTATAGTTTATGCCACCTGTGCCTGAAATTTAGGCTCCTACTAGGACTAAATTTCATCAAATATCGAGAAAATTAATCTGTTTAAAGTGATGTCTGAAGTTGTCAAAAGCCTTGTTTTTGTAATTCTGTGGTTAAAATACTGTTTTAGTTTGCGTTAAATTTATTCACACTTCCAGACTTAAATTTTCTCTGAAGTGTTAATGTGAAAGTCTTTGTCTAGGACAATCTACCAGGATTTATTCCATAATACATATTTCTGTATAGCTTTTATGGTGATGGATAAGAAAACATTAATAAATATGGAGATTATAAAATACTGCAATTTAGGAGAAATCAAACTTACAGTTTTACAACTTTGTCCAAGTCTTTATAACAACTGAATATGGCTACACATACATGTGTTCTTTGAAAAAGAATGTAAATCAGTCATTATTCGCAAATGGTAACAAGTTCTGCTATGTTATTTTTGACAGTATTTGCCTGGAATAGTATTGATAACATTGCTTGTGTTACTAGAATCCCTCCTAGAAACCATGCCAAAGCACATAGACAAAAAGGGGTGTTCATTATAGTCAACATGTCCTCGCTAGGAGTAAATCAGTCCTAATGAATGTTTTGGCCTTCAATGATGGGGCCATGGCACTGGTGGATAGGAAAAGGGCAGATGACATCATCTACCTGGATTTCTGAAAGGCATTTGACAATGTTTGAAGTTTAACCATGCCAAGTGCAAGGTCCTACACCTGGATCAGAGCAATCCCAGGCACAGCTACAGGTTGGGCAGAGAACAGATTCAGAGCAGCCCTGCGAAGAAGGACTTGGGGGTGCTGGTCAATGAAAAAACATGAACATGAGCTGGCTTCAGTGTGCTCTTGCAGCCCAGAAAGCCAATCATGTCCTGGGCTGCATCAAAAGGAGAGTGACCAGCAGGGCGAAGGAGGTGATCCCCTACTCTGTTCTCGTGAGACCTCACTTGGAGTATTGTGTACAGTTCTGGTGTCCTCAACATAAAAAGGACATGGAAATGTTGGGACAAGTCCAGAGGAGGCCCACGAGGATGATCATGGAACTGGGGCATCTTCTGTATGAAGACAGGCTGATAAAATTGGGTCTGTTCAGCCTGGAGAAGAGAAGGCTGCGTGGAGAGCTCATAGCAGCCTTCCAGTGCCTAAAGGAGGCCTATAAGGACGCTGGGGAGGGACTCTTCATTAGAGAGTACGGTAACAGTAGAGATAAGGCGTAATGGCTTCAAACTTGAGCAGGTGAAGTTTAGATTGGATATGAGGAAGAAATTCTTTACTGTGAGGGTGGTGAGGCACTGGAATGTGTTGCCCAGAGAAGCTGTGAATGCTCCATTGCTGCCAGTGTTCAAGGCCAGGTTAGATAGAGCCTTGGGTGATATGGTTTAGTGTGAGGTGTTCCTGCCCATGGCAGGGGAATTGGAACTGAATGATCTTAAGGTCCTTTCCAGCCCTAACTATTCTATGATTCTATATAATTGTCTCTAAATAGGAGTGGATAAGGAATTGGTTGGATGATCACACTCAAAATGTTGTGGTCAAAGGTTCGAAATTCGAAGGAAGACAAGTGGTCCTTGCGGGATGGTCTTGGGACTGATCCTGATAAACATCTTTGTTGGTGACCTAGACAGTGCACCCTCAGAAAGTTTGCCAGTGACACCAAGCTGTGTGGCACAATCAACATGCTGGAGGGAAGGGATGTCCCTTAACACCCCTTCATGAACTTTAATATGCTTCAGAGGTGGTTCAGTGTAAACCTCCCAGAGTTCAACAAGGCCAAGTGCAAGGTTCTGCACCTCGGTCAGGGCAGCCCAATCACAAATAGAGGCTGGGCAGAGACTGGATAGAGGGCAGTGCTGAGGAGAAGGATATGGGGGTGTTCTTAATGAGAAGCTCAACATGAGCCAGCTTCAGTGTGCGCTCACGGACAAGAAACCAACTGTATCGTGGGCTGCATCAACAGGCCCATGGCCAGTGTGTCAAGGGAGATAATTCTGCCCCTCTACTCTGCTCTCATGAGACCCCACTTGCAGCACTGCATTCAGCTCTGGGGCCTCCCACACAATATGGATGTGGAGCTGTTGCAGGGAGTCAAGAGGAGGCCACAGAGATGATCTGAGTGCTGATGCACAACTTGTGTGAAGGCAGGTTGAAAGAATTGGGCTTGTTCAGGCCGGACAAGAGAAGGCTCTGAGGAGGCCTTGTAAGAGTTTGTAATACCTAAAAGCAGCCTACAGAAAATCTGGAGAGGGACTTTTTACAAGTGCGTGTAGTGACAGGACAAGGGGAAATGTTTTTAAACTGAAAAAGGGGAGATTTAAATTAGATATTAGGAAGAAATTCTTTACTGTTACAGTGGTGAGACAATGGAACTGGTTGTCCTTAGAAATTGTGTCTGCCCCATCCCTGGCAGTGTTCAAGGCCAGGGGAATTGAGCAACCTGAGAAGGTGCTCCAGCCCATGGCAGGGGTGTCGGAAGTAGATGATCTTTCAGATTCCTTCCAACACTAACCATTCTATGAATCTATATAGACATATATATTTTCATGTATATATATATATATATAAACACATATATGTAAACACATGCATATATGTATACATGCATAATACATGTATTATATACGTGTATATATAATACATATATAGTATATATAATATATATATTTCTGAGGCAACACTATACATAGAATCATAGATTAGTTAGGGTTGGAAAGGACCTTAAGACCATCGAGTTCCAACTCCCCTGCCATGGGCAGGGACACCTCACACTAAGTCATATCACCCAAGGCTCTGTCCAACCTGGCCTTGAACACTGCCAGTGATGGAGCATTCACAACTTCCCTGGGCAACC